>OY856412.1:92945000-93240000 GCA_963693085.1 Alisma plantago-aquatica
GCTTGGTCATCCAAATTCTACTTAGTGTTGTTTAATTGATTGATTTATTTAATTGTGATCACCCCTGCTGAACTAAAAATATCTTTCTTGGGTGTTTAAGTTGAATTCATGGCTTTGAGCATAAACATGATCCTGGTTGGTTTGGTCTTATACACATCTTTCATTTCATTTGATCTATTCATGAACTTGACAATTCTTCATTTATGTTTCTCTGCTCTTTTTGCTTGAGGACAAGCAATGGTTTAAGCTTAGGGGGATTTGATGTGCACAAATCATATCATCTTTTGGATCATGTTTGGTTGCATTTCCATGTTGTTTTGACTCAATTATCACTCTCATTCATGATAGATTCTATATTTTTTGGTATTCTTACTTGTCTCATGGTTTGAATTG
This sequence comes from Alisma plantago-aquatica, assembly GCA_963693085.1. Taxonomy (NCBI): domain Eukaryota; kingdom Viridiplantae; phylum Streptophyta; class Magnoliopsida; order Alismatales; family Alismataceae; genus Alisma; species Alisma plantago-aquatica. The sequence continues at coordinate 92,945,394 of OY856412.1, forward strand.
TAGGTACTACATTTTACAATGAAATAATGAGGAATATATCATATTATAACTTATTGGATCACTCCTCAAGTATCTACATGTTTTGGGGTACGAAAGTGCACAAATACCACTTTTTACAGCATGTAAATCAGACCTACACACTGAAAGTTATAAGCAGAATACACAACAGCCCAGAACAGCAAGGTGCACATCGTGCACCAAAAGTGCACGCTGTGCACCTGGGAGCGTCAAGCAGACTGAAAGTTTCTGGAAAGTTGCACGATATGCACGCAATTGCATGGTGTGAACCTGGGAGCTAAAAGTTTCTGGAAAGTTGCACGACATGCATTTCTTCAGCGTACGCCGTGCACAGTGTATTCTGGAGGAAATTGAAAGTTTCTGGAAAGTTGCACGGCGTGCACTTGGGAGTTTCAGCATTTTGAAAAATACGAGTTTTTGTTTAAAATGAAGTGAGAACTTAATGGGCGGTTATGACTGGTCATTTTTGGAATTTCTCTCGTCCCAGAGCAAGTCTAGAGCAGAGGAGGGCGGTTTTAAGGAGAAAGGAGGTAGTTTCTTGCCAAAAGAGTTCATTTCTTCTTCTCTTCTTCTCCATTGTCTTCTCCAAGGTGTAATAGAGCTTCTTCACTCCACCAAGCTTCTTGGGAGAGAGGTTTGCCCGGTTTGTAGCAGCTATAGAAGTGGGATTTCATCCTCAAGTCAGATTTCTACCTTTCTTTGGTTACACCTTGGGATTACTTAGTTTTTCCTTCTCTAAATCATGTGGATTCTGAAAATTCTACACATTTTCTGTTGTACACTATCATGGATGAGTAGTTCCTTTTTCTTAGGCATGGGAGAGTAGCTCCCACATCATAGCTTGTATGAACATATGAATTTCGTACTAAATGTTAGTTTCTTGCATGTTCCAAGAGTTGTTTCAGATCTGAAATGCTTGCTTGTGTGATTGGCCATCATACTCGCATATTTTATGCTTTCTTTCAGAATCTGAGAAGATGTGTTTGAGAGTATGGAGTTACTCTTTTGGCAACTTGTCCTTGACCGTGACAGTGGCTGGGATTATGCTGAGGAGCAAGGTTTGTGATTTGAAATGAAATACATACACGAGAGTGATGTATGGAGTTAAAATTGTCATCACTTCACCAGGAGGTGAGTGATGACTACAAACCTCCTTTGCAAGTTAATTAACTTGTTTAAATTTGTATTTTAATATAAGCTATGATGTGATAGTGAAATCCCAAGTCTAGGATCCTTCCAAATCTGAATCTTAACCTTTCTTGAGTGATAATTTACTGTTTAGTTTTAAATCTATAATTTAGTTGTTCTAGTCCAATCATCTTGTGTACAATGATCTAGATTATTTAAAATCATAACTCTTGTGCCTAACTAACCAACGCTCCTTGTGTTCGGCCTCGACTACAACTACTCTCGTATACTTGTGGGAAATAGCTAGTTGAGTAAAAGATCATTCTTAATGATTGAAACTCATTAGTGTAAACAACCAACAAACCTTAATGTCCATTGATTTGTACTTGCATCTTTGTGCATGTTGGAGATGCAACTTCCTTAGTGGATCTTTGGCATTGTAGATTCATTTTTAATAGCATTCATATAAGTTATTCTTTACAATAAATCTATTCTACTTTCATCCCTATCTCCTTTTTCCTTGTGACGAGCTCCATATATTTTCATGGTGCTTCTTATTCCAAACATCTAAAACGTCATCATTTCTCTTATTTTGCCCAATTTTCATCCTAGATCTTGCCAAAATGGGCTTCTTTGAGACCTTTGGAGGTCTGTTCATGAGTTTTGGTGTTGAGTTTGTGGTTTTCTAGAGTGATCATCTTCCTTTAAATCTCATCATCCTAAGAGAGGAGTTTGTATGTGCTTGCATTTCTATGCATGACTATGCATGTTGGCAATCAAGCTTCCATAGGACATCCCAAATCTTTATAGCTTTATTTCGGGGCTTAAATATGTAAGATTCTTTATTTCCTCTCTCATATTCTTATTGGCCTTTACTTCTTCTTCCTCCTAGATGATCTTAATGGTCACCTTTATTGGTTTAGCTTTCTAGATCTAAAAACCCCACCTTTCTCTCTTTTTGACCTAGGTGAGACTAGATCTAGCAAGGTGGAGCCTATATGGATCCTTAGGAGGTTGATGGTGGTGTTTGAAGGATGGTCAATGTGGCTTGGAAGAGGAGGATCCTTCCTGTACATTTTTCAGGGTTTTTTATTACTCTTTCTTTTGTTTAATCATACATTCAGAGCCTAAATAATAGAGAGATGCTTAAATCTCACCTTACATACATATATCTTGCTCTCTGTGCTTAAATGTGTGATTATTGTAGACTAGTTTGCATCCTTATGAAATGACCTCAGAATTTCTTTCTTCCTTGTATGTTTTAATGTTGATTCATAGTGCTAATAAGGTGTCTTTTTGTGGCCTTAATGTTGAAAATCCGAAATATATGTGATTTTTCCCTAAAAATTACTCATTTTAGTCTTTTGCATACCATAATGAGGAAGACAAATTATGTGATCTTTTTTTTCTATGCTTATGATGATCCAGAGTTTTCATAATACATGTATACCACTTTCATGCTTCTAGAAATATATTTAAAATAGGTCACATACCTAGAAGTAGCTCATCTAGACTTTGAAATGATAAGTATATGCTTAATCTTGTTTTTTTTAGGTAACTAGAGATCAACTTTTATTCATTCCTCTCTCTAGTGCGGATAGTAAGGTGTTTACATCTACCATCTTGAAGGTCGTAAGCCAATCAGGCATAACATAATGAAAATTACAGGAAACTTCATAAGCAAGAACTCTTTTCATAATTAGGTCTGCAGAGGCATTTTGAGTGTGTGGCACATGATGTAGTGTTAACGAATTAACAACCTCCTGAATGGTGCTCGCCAATCGGGCATGTGGTATGAATTTAGTCGGGGCCTTCTGACAGTTGTTGAGGAGTGATAGAGCCTGCTTTGAGTCAGAGAGGATGTACACCGAGGTCCACTCCATCTCCTTATAGGTTTGCATACCAAGGAGGCAAGCATGCACCTCCGCTTCCAGAGCGGATGAGGCTGTAGTACAACGGCCTTTACCTAACAGAGATCCACCATTAGCTCTGAAAGCATGAATGCCCACCGCTGCATGAGCAGTGTGGTGGTTGAAAGCAACATCCACAAAGATGTAGTAGTCTTGTTTTGAGAACCCTCATTCTGCAGGATTGAACTGCACCTTGCTGCCTAGGGGTTCTGTTGGGAATCTAAGAATGGTTTCAGTGTGGTTCTTGATGAAAAAGTATTGGTTGATTGCCTGCATGGGCTTATGTTTATGGATGAATTTACATCTAGAAGTTCAAATGTGCCAGCAAGTAACAGTCGTCAAAGTACCTATGGCCTGGAGGTTATCACTTGGCCTGATACAGTACGCAATCCATGTGTCTTCATTCAGAGTAAGGTGGTGTTTGTCTATAGGAACAAGGTCCCATACTACTCTGCTGGGGGGGTAATCACAGAGTGCATGTAAGAGAGAGTCATTGGCATTGTTGCAGATGTTGCAGATATCATCAACGTCAATGTGGCGGTGTCATTTTTCACTATTTGTGAGAAGAGCTCTGTGTTGGAAGAGCCAAAGGAATATGCACACACGCTCTGGTAGTTTGGAGGACCAAATAGCTTTCTAGTACCCTAGCATTGCCTCCTCTTTATTTTGTCTGATCCATATGTACACTAATCTAGAAGTGAACTTTCCCATGGTTTCCATAGGCCATGCCCATGAATCTGAGTCGGCAGAGTCCACTGGGGCGGGGGTAGCAGTGATGCCTATCCATCAATCCTCTGGAATGTATGTGTGGATGAAGTCCCAGTCCCAAGCTCTGTTGCCAATGGCCATGTAGCTGATGGTTAGGTCCTGGAGGTCAGGTGGAATGGCCCAATCAGGAAATAATTCCCTGATCGATTTGTTCCCCCACCAGCGGTCACTCCAAACATTAGTGTTGTGGCCATCGTTGATAACTCTAGTACTGAACTGCTTGATGTCACCAAAATGTATCCGTATGAAGCTCCATGTTGACGACGAAGGGCGGTTGTCAAAGGAGTTCCCATGGACATACTTATCAGTCATCACCTTAACCCAAAGCTTTGTAGGTTCATTCATGAAGGCCCAAATGTTCTTCAACATAAGGGCATGATTTTGGTCCTGAGCATCTTTAATACCTAGGCCTCCGAGGTCCTTGTGAGTTGACACCTTCCTCCAGGCCACTAGAGAAAGCTTCCTCTTGTCTCCGCAGCCAGACCATATAAAGTTTTGGACATGCCTACTAATATCATCACATAATTGGGGTGATAGCTTGACTGTCTGCATTGTATAGGTGGGAATAGCTTGAATCGTGGACTTAGCAAAAGTAATGTGACCTGCTAAATATAGATATTTCATGTTCCATCTATTGAGGTGATTTTGGATTGATGTGAGAAGATGGCCATGGGTAGCCTTATTCACTCTATGGTGTAGGATTGGGACGCTCAGGTAATTACTGAGATCCCCGGTCCATCTGAAGCCAAGTTTCCTGCTAATAGCACGGATGTCGGAGCGAGGGGTATTTTTTGAGAAAAAACGCCTTGACTTCTCGTTAGAGACTAGTTGGCCCGAAGCTTTGGAGAAACTATCTACAAGCGTAGAAATTACTCTTGCTTGCTTGACGGATGCTTCACCCATAAGAAAGATGTCGTTCGCGAAGAACACATGAGACAATTTGGTCCCCCCCTAGAAATAGTAAGAGGTTTCCAGTCACCGGCATCAACAGCAACATTGATATCTTGGCTAAGCCTTTCCATGCACATGACAAAGATGTAAGGGCTGAGCGGATCACCTTGACGCACTCCTTGTGTTGTCTGGAAGGGCGGGAGCAGACTGCCTTCCCAAAGTATGGATGTTGAACCTTGACTGATGATTTGCATAATAAGAGTGCAGAGACTATCAGGCATGCCAGTCCGTTTGATGGTGTCATGGATAAAATCCCTGTTCATCCTAACAAAAGCTTTGGCAAGGTCGAGCTTAATGCACATAGTTAGCTTCCTTAATGCTTTGCATTTCATTGAGTGGATGACTTCTTGAACAAGTAAAATATTGTCACATATATGACGGCCTGAGATGAAGCTCGACTGGGTAGGAGAAATCCAATTATTAAGATAGGGCTTAATTTTCTCAAAAATGATCTTAGAAACCAGTTTGAAACAGTCGTTATTAAGCGAGATGGGTCGGAAATCTCCGCAGGTTTGAGGAGTATCCACCTTGGGTATAAGGACCATGTTAGAATCAGCAATAGTAGATGGGATCATGCTTGTTTCGAAAATTGCCTGGATCATCTATACTAGAGAGGGTCCCACCTTACACCAATTCTTTTGAATGAAATCTATGTAAATACCGTCAGGCCCCGGAGCCATCAAGGGTGCCGTCTTGAAAGCAGTATGATGGATCTCTTCTGCAGTCAAATTTGTTGACAACACCTGTTGAGTTGCGGTGCTAATTCCTGGGAACAAGCCAGTGTAGCCATGAATACAGTCATGGTTTGTTGCTATGTTGTGTGACATGAGTTTATAGAAGTAGTTGTGAATGAGTTGTTGGATATCCTCCATTCTGGTGATCCAAACTCCCACCTCGTTTGTCAGTGTGGTAATTTTATTGAAGTGATGCCTTGCTTTCACATAAGATTGGTAAAACTTGGTATTAGCATCGCCAAGTCTTAGCCAGTCTATATGGCAATATTGTTGCCAGTCCGCCTCCTCTTTCAAAAGGATTTGGTGAAGCTTTTTCTGAAGCGGGATAGAAGGGTCAACTGAAAAACTTGAGTTTTGCAGTTGGGAAGTTACCTGGCATCTACCAATCCGTTCAAGAAGTTTATTTTTCTCCTTGCGAAGGTTAAATAGTCATTTCGCTTCCCACTTCATAAGGATTTTTTAAAAGACTACAGATGCATCGTGGAAGCTCATGTTTTTAGGCCACTGGGGTAGGAGTTCTGCATGGAACTCAGGCATGGCATGCCAACTCGCCTTAGTTTTGAAGCGGGCTTTGCGCATAACACGGCTGCCGCATGATAGGAGTGGGCTATGATCAGAGTAAATTCTCGAAAGGGAAGTCAGTGAGGCAGTGTCGAAATTGCTAATCCAGTCAGTATTGGCAATAGCTCGATCAAGCTTTTCCAGCGTATTATGTCGCTTGAAAGTAAATGGTAGCCCATTCATCTTCATATCTGCCAGACCAGTATTCAGCAAGGTTTCATTGAATCTATTGCATGCTTGCATGTCGAAGTATATGCTCCCTTTCTTCTCGTTAACATTCATCATTGTATTGAAATCTCCCATGACCACCCAAGCTTCCGTCATGTCAAGTGAGATTTTTTCAAGCCACTCCCAGAGAAATCTACATTTAGTTGGGTTCGGGATGGCATAGACAAAAGTGAGATACCAGGCGTTGTTAATTCTGCACTGAATGAATTGCCGATGGCTGAGGATAATTTCTACAGTAAAAAAGTGATTATCCCAGGCGACCGAGATTCCGCCTGACAATCTGATGGCTTCAACACGATGAGATGAGGTGAAATCCATTTTTTTAATAATACCAGCCGCAGTGTTCCCACTACAGCGAGGTTCCACGATTGTCATAATATTTAGCTTATAAAGAGTATTGAACTCCTTAATCAAGTTTATCTTCTTCCCAGGACATGCACCGTGGATGTTCCAGCAGCAGATGTTCATTAGAAAAAAGTAAGGTTGGCAGTTATTATAGTGTCGCGCACAATCCCAAGGACTGATCTTCGGAAGCGGTGTTCATGCTTTCTCCCCCGATACTTGGCACCTCGGGGGGGGGGGGGGGTCAGTGAAATTGAGTGCCTTCCGTAGCTGCATTGATTTTGTCATTACCTTCATGGTCTTCCACATGACTCTCCTTCCTGCCCTTCTTCCAAATCCTGTCCGGGCTCTGGACGGTTTGGAGGACAATTCTCCAGTTACATAGCATGACGTAGGTGCTGTCACTCTTGCTCAGACGCGACGCAGTATGTCTGCCATGGCTAGGAGGAGCCATGTCCCTGCTAGCCTGGAACTGGTAGTTGTTGTCGACAGTGTTCTTGCTAACAAAAACAACTATGTTCTTCTTAGTAAGAATAACCGCCGTGTTGGACGCCTGCGCCACAACAGTGGTCATCCCTCCTTGCGATGACTTGCTGCTATTAGATGTCACCATATCATCTTTAGCCTTCTGTTTCTTCTATAATTGTTTAGTTTTTTTTCTTACAACTGTTTCCCAGCCATCCCCTCGGTTGTTGGGTTCTCCTCCTCTCAGATTTCCACCACTGGTGCTTCCTTACCCGAGGAACGTTCCTGGCACTGGTTCACCATCACGGCAGTGGTTGTTCGCTTGTTGTGACTCCGGTAGACAGGTAGATTGGCCTAGGCCCTGTCCACTCTAGTCATCGCGGCCTCCTCGACCTTCGTTCCATGAATCGCTTATGTTGCCTCCCCGGCCGCCGAACCCTAACATCGTGTGTCTTCCTTGATGAGAATAATCTTGTTTTAGACATAATTTGCTCATAACTTTGGAACTTGATCATGAAGATTATATGGTATTAGATAACCATAATACAAAAAGAATTATACTCTTTGTAGAAAAAAACCTTAATCAATGTTAAACATCTCTATGGAAAAATTTAGTATTTTTTTGCAACAAATGGGTACTTTGAAGGATGTCACAAACCTTCTTTGACTCCCACAGTTTTCTACATAACCCTCATTATAACATACCCTTATTGTAATACCCCACTTTTTCACGCATATCGATTATTGAGCAAAAGCATAATTCCCAGGGTGTCACAAACATGATAATCATTACATAAAAACATAATCTAATGAACGAACACAAGATACAATTTTAATTTCTCACATATTAATGCCATAACATGAAATCCACACTTAAAACTCATACATGCTTCTCATAACTTGAAAGGAAATCTACAGGATAGTTCTATTATTGTTGGCACCCCACCAGGTCTACTTTTTGAAGATCCTTGAATTAGTCTTGCATGTCAGATTGCTCCATTCCTCTATGCTTTCTCCTTACCATTGGGCATAACGCTCCCATTTATACATCAAAAAAATGCAAGTAGAATTTAACATATTATATCTTAAAGAAAGCATGTAACTGGATCATAAACTTTAAACATTGAAAAAGGGATGTAATTCCTTTTAGATCATTTCTTTTATGTTGACCTCCATCATAATCCTCGGGTTTGTACACAAGTGTCTCTTCTCTTATGCATCAAAGTGTCTCTTAGTTTGCACTAAAGTGCCTCTTCTCTTGTGCATTGAAGTGCCTCTTAGTTTTGCTCTGAGGATCCTCTTAGTAAGAATCTTATATAAGTTATCTTTTATCATAATCTTTATCTTAAAAATTCTTACTTTTCTCTTTGGATCTTACTTTTTACTCTTAATGTACATGAGATAAGATACAATAAATATTGACTATAAACATGACATTCAGTTTGTTATGGATTCATTGACTTTGAATAATTGAAATAGTAAGTAATACATTTATATCATTCTATGTACATTGTACATCCATACATAAAACCAAACAATACTTATGTTCAAAGTGCATGGACCACTTATATTTATCTTAGAGGAATTCTTATATGCTCTCCTAAAGTTTAAGAAATCCAAATCACGCTTTTAGGGTAGATTGAACCCAAATTATCTTGTTAAATCAATTAAAATTCGTTAATAATTGATATTTAGCTTAATTTACTAGGGTTTCATGGTTATTTAATAAGTCATGAGGATTCAGAGTCAAACAACCTTAAAAACTTATACCATCATCTGGATCATGAAAAATTGATCACAATTCATATACGGGTTGATCCAAAGAAGCGGTACTTTAATAATATGAATATTTGAAGATAAACCCCTATCCAACCAATCAAGAATGAGATAAAAACATGTTTCATAAAATATTGAAAGCTTGTTGCAATGAGGGAGGAAAGAAAAATGTACCCATAACATTAATGTTAGAACTAGGGAGTAATAGGGTCATGAGCAGTCTATAATAAATCATTGGTTTAAAATAAATGAAATTGAAAAACCCTATACTAAGTGTGTGACATCTAATATAGATCAAAGGGGAGGAACCAAAAACAAACTACCATTCATCTCCTTCTTGATTCCTTTCTCACCCAAATATCCATAGAGCTTAGCAAAGCACTACTGTTAAGAGATCAAAACATCATCAATACTTCCCAAGTACTTGAGGAATTCACCATTGAGTGTGTGAGGTCCCCGTGATATTAATAAGACAAAAATGAAACCCAGGGATGCCCTACACACCAAAGCAAGACCTTTGTCATTGCAAGACCATAGGAGTCAAGGTTTGCAGAGATATAACCAAAGAAATGGACACGTGTTGCAGCCCAACAAGCTAGATGATTTCACAACCTTGTGATAGACTCAAGTATAGAGAAAATGAGTAATACAGTTGAAACATCCCAACTCGAACAAAACACGATTACATACTAACTAACGGATTACCAAAAATCACAAGAAATTAAAACTGATTTACAACAAGCACCATAAGATGAGACATGTTGCATCTGAGCCAACACTTTCTTTTCATAACATATTTTTAAGGTGCTACAACATAATTTCCCATCATCTCGTTACATGAAATAACTGTTCCACATGTTGATTTATTACATCAAGGTACAGAAGCCAAAAACCACATATCTAGCATCTTATCAGAAACATCAAAAACTCTCCCAAAGACATGAGTGTATAAGGTCGACACATAGGACTCTACTGCTAGACACTATCTATTCCACTAGGTACGATACCTCTGCATATCATCTCAGCCACATGATCTTCATCTCGCCAGGCACGTCCACCTAAAAAGTGTTATCAACTAGCAGGGTGAGACACACAGTCCCAACAAGAAACATAACCCTCTACCAACTTTATTATTGTCATAGATAACTGAGTAGACAGATAAAATTAAACAACAGGTAATAGCTAACCAGTTATGCAAGAAGGAATATGAAGAACATGTATATTAAAACTTATACAAAGATCATAGAAGAACATTACAAGGCCTCATCCAATGTTCTGTATTTGCCTTAAACAAGATATACTACACGGCTGGATTATGAATTATTATGCCCTATGGAAGGCAGTCGTACCGCTCAAATCCAACCTTTGGTTGCGAAACCCAAAGTTTGTGACATACAAGGTCAATGGAAGAGCCATAATCCACGACCTCTACCCTCATGGTCAGTGCATGATAACCAAAGCAGGACCACAGTCTCTTGCTTAAGTGACCTCAGTCACAGGGTCAACTCCGCAGGCTACCCTTTCTCTAACCCACCTTGGTACAAGTTACGACGCTAGTATATCTTGAGCCACGGGCCTATTCACCATGCTCCTGAGCCATGAATGCATTCATGCTCTATCACACTGAGCCATGGGCCTATTCACCATGCTCTATCACACTGATCCATGGGCCTATTCACCATTATCTTATACACATCTTGAGTCTACAACCACAGTTGCACTCTAATCCTCCTATTTTCAGCTAGGAGAAACCCCACATATTCAACAACATTCACTCCGGGTTAACCCATAGGAGAACCCATTTCACCATCACCAGCTCCAGAAGATGATAGATCTATGACCAGGGAAAACTACATGAAAGTTCATCTTATTTAGTTAATGCATTTTAAGTGGATTGTTGGGGCAACCAAGTTGTATTAAACAACCATATATAAAACATAAACAACATTAAAGTCCATTATATTGTGTCACATTGTTACTATTATTCTCAGTGCCCTCAACTATCATCATATTGCCATGGGATATCAATCCCTCAGTTCATCACATAATGCTACTGCCTCTCAAGGCTTCATCATCATGGGATATCAATCCCTCATTTCATAATGCCACTGTCTCTCAAGGCTTCATCGTCATACATCATCATGGGATAGCAATCCCTCATATCACAACTAGAGGATAACACCTCAATAAAGCACTCAGCCTTTATCAGGTCACCAGACCTTTCTCATTATATGGTGATAAATGTTATCTTATCAACAAGGCACATCATCATCACTCAGATATTGTGCATATACCAAGTGCTACACAAAGCACATGATCATATAATCACCATAGCTCTTACCTAGCTATGAATTTAATTGATAATACATGCATGGTTAAGGAGCATAGAAAAAGAGATAACTAGATCACCACATACAAATCTTTAAAGAACATATATTTTAAGTGGATTGCAAGATTCAACCAAGTTATGTAACTTGTAAACAAAAGTAAACAACATAGATCTCATTATCATGTGTTACATTGTCACTCTTATTCTCAAAGCCATCGATATCATCTTGATCCATCACAAGGATCCAACATTACATGTTACCACTTGGCCTCTTGCCAATCATCAAGATCCATCTCAAGGATCAACATCACATGGACTCAATCCCATCATCAAGGCACGCATTTCCATTCCATGGGTAACACCAATCATATATCACTGGCTTCATCATAACCCTTGATGTTCCATATCATATCATTATCATTAAGATTAAGGTTTGTAGGTTTGGAACAATCATCCATTATTATGAACACATGAAGCATAATTTCATAGATGGTGTATTAAACAATACACATTACTGTTACCATACCATGGGTATCCATCATACCCTATATCTCGTGTCATCATGAATGCCATTCTTAAGGATTCATATTTAGGGATGATACAACCATGATCTACCGTCAAGCATTATCAAAGGGTCACCTACCATCAACCATAGGTAATCATCATACCAATGTTCACAACCTATTCATCATGTCTTATCATCATGATCAAAGATATGGGCTCAAGGTAGCAAGATAACATACTATCATATAAGGCTCAAGATAACTTTTTAGGTTTATCGGGTTAGGGCACAACCCTTCACTAGAGGTGTCTCCTACCCTCACCAAAACCTGACAACAACCAACGAACCCTCACTAAAGAGTGTCGGGTAGGGTATCAATCCTCACCTAGGGATATCAGGCACCAACAACCCTGAGCACCATGCCTCCAGGCGTAGCGTGTAAGAACACCTCCAAAGGCCATATCGCCCAAACATACCTTAGGCCATCAATGTCAAGAGACCACCTTCTAAGATATCAAACAACTCATGGATCTAAGCATGTCGTTTTCCATGTTCAACCAACACATCTCACTTCCTCTTAGGTTAGGAAACCTCACAACTGTGTCGGCAAAGGATCTCATAGCACCAAAACAATCAAATTGCTCTCTAGATCATCCCTACCAGGATTGACTTCCTTCTTGCCCCATCTATGTTCGCCTCTATCAACATGATATAGGTGCAACAACCTCTGCCCTACTTGGTTCACCCAAGCCTCACTAGTCCTTGTGTTACTCATGACACCATATCATCCAAACTCTCAACTTATATCGCCCCAGGTCTACTGCCCAAGCTCAGGCCCGTATCGGCTAAGCACTCAACCCTAGAACCATCCAAGCTATCAAGTGTAGCATATACTCATGTTGGGTAATCAACAAAGAGAAGACATGTATCAGGAAAAGGCATATCGGCCAAGGTATCATATCCCCCTATAGGGTATCAGCCAAGCATTCATCCTTAGTGTCACCCAAGTCATCTGATACATACACACTTATATCGGGTTAGGGTTGATGATATCGGGAAACATATCAAGGGACCATCCATAACGCCCAACCTCACATCTTTGTCATCCATGGAGCACTATCTTGAGCAACACACCATGATGCCCAAGAGATCATCACAACAAGAGCACCTCTATCTATCAACTAGGGATAGGCCAACCCTATCGCCCAAGACTCCATGTCACCCAAGATGCCATGTCAGGCAATTAGGTTTAGGGTTATCCTATAGGCCAAAGCATCATATTGCCCAATACAACATGATGGGAAACTAGGGATAGAGCATTCATATCGGCCAAGACACTATATTTTCTAAGCTAAGGTTAGGGCTTCATATCGGCCAACTATCATATCACCCATCATCATATCGTCTAAGAGCTAGAGTTCACCTCACAACTCATGGAAGGAGGGGTGTTGCTCAAAACTCAACAACAAAGCATGTCTACTCATGTCGCCCAAGGTATCCAAGAGGGTATATCGGCCAACCTAGGGTTAAGGAGACCTTATCGGCCAAACTAATAGGTCACCCAACCATATAGAGCATAGGCTCACCTCTCAACAACCAAGTGATAGAGGGGTATTTCCCAAGGATTCACTATCGTACATCTTTGGATCAAAGGATCCTAAGCTCACCTCACAATAGCAACGTGAGAGAGGGGTATTGCTCACAATCCATCAACCAAAGAACAACATATCGGGTAAGACTCTAAATTGGGTAAGGCCCCATATCGGGTAAGCACCATATTGGGTGGGTCATCTTCAACCTCAAGACACCCTTCACCAACTAGCACAGGGAAAACAAGATAAGGACAGTAATAAAACGTGACCATTTCCATTAGAATAGATCTCAAGTTCTACATACACAACTATCATAGAGAAGGGTATCGATTTAAAGAAAAGAATCAATGTATGCACATATGGAGAGTGAACATAATAGAGATGGTTAAGAGTTATGTAACCTTCCTTAAGAGGATCTCCATGAAAGGCATCAAGCTCCAAGCTCCAAGGCACCACCTTCGGCCATGTCAAGAAGAGAAGAACAACTCATAACCACCATGGCCAAAAAATAAGAAAGAAAGATAAGGTCCCAAGGAAGGAGAGAAGGATACTCACCATGAGAGAGGGAAAGGAGTAAGGGAGCAAGATGTATCAGCCAAGACACCAGCTGTATCGACTACCACTTCCTCTTCTCCACTCCTTGCTTGGCCACCAAAGGAAAGAAAGCAACTAAGGGTTCCAAAGAGGGATAGCAAGCAAGGAGTGTTGCTTATATACTAATGGGTGAAGGGAGAGAGCATGTGAAGGTTTCACCCGAACCTAGCACACTTGTCCAAGGGTCATGTCACATGCTAACACCCCCATAACCACTTGTCCACGACTTGCCACTCACTTAGCAAAGCAACTGTCACATTTCCAAAGAAGGTGACACAAACGAGGCTAGGTGAAGGGTGTGTGTCACCCAACATGGAAATCCAACACACCATGGCCGATACACATCTTGCCTGATACAACCAAGCACTCATCCTAGCTGATACACCAAGGTCTACCCTGATACACTAAAGGACAAGATAGCACATGTGACATATAAGGCATGAAAACTATATAGATATGTCACTCCATATCATCCAAACAAGGTGCCCAAACCTTCATCCACGTCCTAGATGATGCCAAACTGAAGCAAGAAAACTCTAGAGTAGGTAAATTGCATATTGACCCTCCACGTTGGGTAATTTGCAATTTACACCAAAACTAGCACTTAAAGCACAAGCATCATCCACCCAAGCTCAAACTTGGAACTTAGGCACTCCACAAGGTGCCCCATAGCATCACTCTCTCTCTAATGATTCTATAGAACTAAAGGCATGCTCTACATGTGACATATTGCAATATAACCCCTTACTTTGGGTAAATTGCACTTTGGTCCAAAACAAGCAAAAATTGCTCAAACAACATCCAAACGAGACCAAACTGGAAACATAAGCTTTTCACATGATATCAAAACTTCTTAAGGGCTTAGATTAAGGTTCTAAGAACCTTTCCTAAGCAAAGCAAATAGGGTTAGCCCAAAACATGGGTCGGGGTCCTTACAAGTCATAAATCCCTAACAAGGATTTTGTCCCCAAAATCCCAAGCAGAGAGAAGACGGGTGTTACTCACGCATCACATCATACAACTCTACAAAAGCTCCTAGGTTTCATAGATCTATGACCAATGTACTTGGTATTCCTCCACAAGGTTTCCTTGTACTGGTCACAGACTCAACCCTCTGTCTCATCATCCTTTGTCTGAACACACTCATTATATACTGGAACATCACATGCAACTTGTATCACTTAGGTATCAGTTCCTTAACTGATATATAGGCTTCCTTGTTACGCTTCCGTTGTGCTACTCTGATCTTACAGGCTCAACACTTAAGCTTCACATTACTTGTATCACTATCCTTCTGCTATATACATTCTAACTATTCCTTCTCCTTCCATAAAGGATGTCTCTAATCCAAGGGAGATCTATCTCAGAAGGGATTGTCATAAGATAAACACATGCATACACATAAAAAAACTCATAAAGAACTTCACTATGTCTTGCTTAAGATGTATCATAAAGGATCTTTCGAGTAACCAAGGAAGTAAACATCTTGATTAGCAACAACAGAGCAAGATACACCACATCATCTTGGATGCAAGGCTACCACAACTTCATATTGGTTCCCAAGGGCACAACATGTGGCAACATGGTTGTAGCATGTATGCATTATTCTCAACTGGTCTGGATAGGGAATACAAACCTTGTTCATCTGTCTCTAACCAATGCACATCCTGCCTAGACCTTCCTTTACTCAAGACTTAGCTAGGAGTATTCCAAGGAATCAAGCTTAACTTGATGAACTTTTCCTAAGACGATCTTATTGTGGTTCTTTTCCTTGGGTGCATACCTTCCAATGTCATGTTTATGTTGAGCATAAACCCCTAACAAGTGATAGCCATACTATAAGCACTTAGCCAGGTTGAACCAAAGCCAACTTCTCCATCTGAGACCACTTCACACCTTTCTAATGATATCCATTCCCAGGGTTATCTCAATCCTTGATATGTCAAGTGGAAAGAGATCCACTTGATTATCATGTCTAGGAAAAGAAAGGATACGAGAAGGATATACTTCATCCAACACAACCAGGTCATCCAGCAAGGTGCTCGACAACAGGCTATCTCTCTCCTGACTAACAAGAAGGAAACATCTGCCAAATGTACTTCAAGCGTTAAAAGGGGGGGTACACCCTATACCGGATCAACTGGGGCAGATTGGAGGCAAGAAGAAGATAAAGAGGAAAGGAGTAACTCCATCTGACCTACCAACACACACTATTCTAGACAACTCATGTCACAAGATCTAACTGTTGCCTTCTACTTTCTGGCCAAATCATCTGGTCCTCACTTGCTTATCCTCATCAACATTCCTCTAGGATGCTGAATTGCTGCCTCAAGGGTCACCACATAGGTATAGACTCCAAAATAAGATTCAAGCTTATGGATTCCAGGTCAAGGATGATCTATCAAGACAGTTCACCACCATACCTTCACGATCCAGGTATCTTCTCTCTTAATTCCCCCTTACCAGAAGACATGTTCTCACCTGCTCGTATTCTTGGATTCCTTACTTTGGTATCCATCTCTTGAGCCAAAACATATCACTTACGATATCACATCCATAATATACCGTCGTTACCAGATCAAAACGTGTCAGGAGGATCCTACCATTGTCATCTATCACAGGCATCTCCATCTTAGAACTAAAGTCCAAGATCGACTGATACTTTTCAAAGTAGCCAACCGGAGATCTCTTCAAAAGCATACATATCAAGTGACACAAGGTCCACTTGACTGCCATTCCCTCAGAAGGAAGGAACACAAGGGAACAAACTCCTCCTCTCACCCCATCAACATCTATGGTTTCATATCAAGGGGGAGGAAATTATCACTTTATTTGATCCTTACATGAGTTTTCAACTGTTTATGCATCATTAAACCTTGTTCCATTTAGTTTTATCTTGTTTCTTCTTGGTTTCCTTGCAATCAACACAGGAATCATCAAGACCATTACATGTCATTACACTTTTTCCCTTATTGTTGTTTTATCATTTTCATGATCCTTTCCTAATTATATCACATTTTTTTCTCTTTGTGAAAAAGATCGTTACTCTTCACATATTCTTTATTGAACATGGATCATCTCCCTTGTTCCCTTTTTACTTATCACGTTACACTTTATACTTTCCCATTTTTGCTTACGGTCATTGGTTGGTCTGATATTATCTCAGGTTCCATCTTATTTACTCATCACATGTTCTTCTCTTTCTTCCAACCTTATATTTTCTTTCAGGCATTTTCTTCTTCTTTTGAAAGTTTTATACTTTAACTCACCTTGTTATCATGGGTTAATTTGTCTTTTACTTGATGTATCTTTTGAGATTATGATTCCAAGAACTTATCTCGTCACATTCTTATATGGATTTAGGTTTCATAAAACTGTTACTTCCTCTTTTTATTACCAAGAATCCAGGTATTAAGGGGTTATGGTGCATTCATTTACCTCTTTTACAACATGATAAAGGTATTAGCATCATATTTCTTGATTTTTATGCTCTTTAGATTGCTCCAGAATGACTACTTGATCAAAGTAATCAAGGAAGAAACAATCTAATGTTCCATACTTACCTTTGTCTTCAATATTTGAATACCTGGCCAGGGCATCAAGTACTGAGATTAGGTAGTATGCACCATATTTTATGTCATGGTCCAACCTTAGACACCATCTTAATCCTAGTCCTAGTGTCCATGTAGACTCAGTGAACCTAGAGCTCTGATACCAACCGCTTGAAACATCCCAACTCGAACAAAACACGATTACATACTAACCAACAGATTACCAAAAATCATGGGAAATTAAAATCGATTTACAACAAGCACCATAAGATGAGACATGTTGCATCTGAGCCAACACTTTCTTTTCATAACATATTTTCAAGGTGCTACAACATAATTTCCCATCATCTCGTTACATGAAATAATTGTTCCACATGCTAATTTATTACATCAAGGTACAGAAGCCAAAAACCACATATCGAGCATCTTATCAGAAACATCAAAAACTCTCTCGAAGACCTGAGTGTACAGGGACCACACATAGGACTCTATTGCTAGACACTATCTATTCCACCAGGTATGATACCTCTACATATCATCTCATCCACATGATCTTCATCTCACCAAGCATGTCCACCTTAAAAGGGTTATCAACCAGCGAGGTGAGACACACAGTCCCAATGAGAAACATCACCCTCTACCAACTTTATTATTGTCACATATAACTGAGCAGATAGATCAAATTAAACAACAGGTAATAGCTAACCAGTTATGCAAGAAGGAATATGAAGAACATGTCTATGAAAACTTATACAAAGATCATAGAAGAACATTACAAGGCCTCATCCAATGTTCCGTATTTGCCTTAAACAAGATATACTACAGACTGGATTATGAATTATTATGCCCTGTGGAAGTGAGCTGTATCACTCAAATCCAATCTTCGATTGTGAAACCCAAAGCTGGTTCCATATAAGGTCAATGGAAGAGCCAGAATCCATGAACTCTACCCTCGTGGTCAGTGCAAGAGAACCAAAGCAGGATCGCAGTCTCTTGCTTAAGTGACCTCAGTCACAGGGTCAGCTCCGTAGGATACCCTTTCTCTAGCCCACCTTGGTATAGGTTACAGCGCTAGTATATCTTGAGCCATGAGTCTGTTCACCGTGCTCCTAAGCCATGAACGTATTCATGCTCTATCACACTGAGCCATGGGCTTGTTCACCATGCTCTATCACTCTGATCCATGGGCCTATTCACCATGCTCTTATACACATTTGAGTCTGCAACTATAGTTGCACTCTAATCCTCCTATTTTCATCTAGGATAAACCCTGCATATTCAACAATATGCGCTCCGGGTTAACCTGCAGGAGAATGTGTTTCACCATCACCAGCTCCTGATGATGATGGATTTATGGCCAGGGCAAACTACATGAAAGTTCATCTGTATTTAGTTAATGCATTTTAAGTGGATTGTTGGGGAAACCAAGTTGTATTAAACAACCATATATAAACATAAACTACATGAAATTCCATTATCTTGTGTCACATTGTTACTGTTATTGTCAATGCCCTCAACAATCATAATATTGACATGGGATATCAATCCCTCAGTTCATCACATAATGCTACTGCCTCTCAAGGCTTCATCATCATGGGATATCAATCCCTCATATCATAATGCCACTGCCTCTCAAGGCTTCATCATCATACATCATCATGGGATAGCAATACCTCATATCACAACTAGAGGATAACACCTCAATCAAGCACTCAGCCTTTATCAGGTCACCAGACCTTTCTCATCATATGGTGATAAATGTTATCTTATCAACAAGGCACATCATCATTACTCAGATATTGTGCATATACCAAGTGCTACAAAAAGCACATGATCATCTAATCACCATAGCTCTTACCTAGCTATGAATTCAATTGATAATACATGCATGGTTAAGGAGCATAGAAAAAGAGATAACTGGATCACCACATACAAATCTTTAAAGAACATATATTTTAAGTGGATTGCAAGATTCAACCAAGTTATGTAACTTGTAAACAAAAGTAAACAACATAGATTTCATTATCATGTGTTACGTTGTCACTCTTATTCTCAAAGCCATCGATATCATCTGATCCATCACAAGGATCCAACATTACATGTTACCACTTGGCCTCTTGCCAATCATCAAGATCCATCTCAAGGATCAACATCACAGGGACTCAATCCCATCATCAAGGCACGCATTGCCATTCCATGGGTAACACCTATCATATATCACTGGGTTCATCATAACCCTTAATGTTCCATGTCATATCACTATCATTAAGATTAAGGTTTGTAGGATTGGAACAATCATCCATTCTTATGAACAGATGAAGCATAATTTCATAGATGGTGTATTAAAAAATACACATTACTATTACCATACCATGGGTATCCACCATACCCTATATCTCATGTCATCATGCATGCCTTTCTTAAGGATTCATATTTAGGGATCATACAACCATGATCTACCATCAAGCATTATCAAAGGTTCACCTACCATCAATCATCGGTAACCAACATACTAATGTTCCAACCTATTCGTCATGTCTTATCATCAAGATCAAAGATATGGGCTCAAGGTAGCAAGCTAACATACTATCATATAAGGCTCAAGATAACTTTATAGGTTTATTGGGTTAGGGAACAACCCTTCACTAGAGGTGTCTCCTACCCTCACCAAAACCCAACAACGATGAACGAACCCTCACTAAAGAGTGTCGGGTAGGATACCAACCCTCACCCAAGGATATCAGGCACCAACAACCCTAAGCACCATGCTTCCAGGCATATCGTGCAAGAACACCTCCAAAGGCCATATCGCCCAGACATACCTCTGGCCATCACTGTCAAGAGACCACCTTCTAAGATATCAAACAACTCATTGATCTAAACATGTCAGATTCCATGTTCAACCAACACATCTCACTTCCTCTTGGGGTAGGAAACCTCACAACTGTGTCGGGCAAGGACCTCATAGAACCAAAACCACCAAGGTGCTCTCTAGGTCATCCCTACCAGGATTGACTTCCTTCTTGCCCCATCTATGTTCACCTCTATCAACAAGATATAGGTGTAACAACCTTTGCCTGACTTGGATCACCCAAGCCTCACTAGTCCTTGTGTTACTCATGACACCATTTCATCCAAACTCTCAACTTGTATCTACCTAGGTCTACCTCCCAGGCTCAGTCCTGTATCGTCTAAGCACTCAACACTAGAACCATCCAAGCGATCAAGTGTATCATATACTCATGTCAGGTAATCAACCAAGAGAAGACATGTATCAGGCAAAGGCATATCGGCCAACGTATAATATCCCCCTATAGGGTATCGGCCAAGCATTCATCCTTAGTGTCGCCCAAGTCATTTGATACAAACACACTTATATCAGGTTAGGGTTGATGATATCGGGCAGCATATCAAGGGACCATCCATAACGCCCAACCTCACATCTTTGTCATCCATGGAGCACTATCTTGAGACACACACCATGATGCCCAAGCGATCATCACAATAAGAGAACCCCTATCGGTCAACTAGGGATAGAGAAACCCTATCGCCCAAGATTCCTTGTTGCCCAAGATGCCATGTCGGGCAACTAGGGTTAGGTTTATCCTATCGGCCAAAGCATCCTATTGCCCAAGACAACATGACAGGAAACTAGGGCTAGAGAATTCATATCCGCCAAGACACTATATTGTCCAAGCTAAGGTTAGGGATTCATATCGACCAACTATCTATCGGCCAAGAGCTACAGTTCACCTCACAACTCAAGGAAGGAGGGGTGTTGCTCAAAACTCAACAACAAAGCATGTCTACTCGTGTCGCCCAAGGTATCCAAGAGGGTATATAGGCCAACGTAGGGTTAAGGAGACCTTATCGGCCAAACTAACATGTCGCCCAACCATATAGAGCATAGCCTCACCTCTCAACAACCAAGTGAGAGAGGGGAATTGCCCAAGGACTCACTATCATACATCTTTGGATCAAAGGATCCAAAGCTCACCTCTCAACAACAAAGTGAGAGAGGGGTGTTTCTCATAATCCATCAACCAAATCACAACCTATCGGGCAAGACTCTATATCAGGTAAGGCCCCATATCGGGTAAGAACCATATTAGGTGGGTCATCTTCAACCTCAAGACACCCTTCACCAACTAGCACAAGGAAAACAAGATAAGGACAGTAATAAAATGTGACCATTTCCATTAGAATAGATCTCAAGTTCTACATACACAACTATCATAGAGAAGGGTATCGATTTAAAGACAAGAATAAATGTCTGCACATATGAACATAATAGAGATGGTTAAGAGTTATGTAACCCACCTTAAGAGGATCTCCATGAAAGGCAGCAAGCTCCAAGCTCCAAGGCAACACCTTCGGCTACCTCAAAAAGAGAAGAACAACTCATAATCACCATGGACAAAAAACAAACAAGAAAGATAAGGTGCCAAGGAAGGAGAGAAGGATACTCACCACGAGGGAAGGAAAGGAGCAAGGGAGCAAGATGTACCAGCCAAGACACCAGCTGTATCGGCCACCACTTCCTCTTCTCCACTCCTAGCTTGACCACCAAAGGAAAGAAAGCAACTAAGGGTACCAAAGAGGCCTAGCAAGCAAGGAGGGTAGCTTATATACTAAGGGGTGAAGGGAGAGAGCATGACTAGGTGGCACCCAACCCTAGCACACTTTTCCAAGGGTCATGCCACATGCCAACACCCCCATAACCACTTGTCCACGACTTTCCACTCACTTAGCAAAGCAACTGCCACGTGTCCAAAGAAGGTGACACAAATGAGGCTAGGTGAAGGGTGTGTGTCGCCCAACATGGCAATACAAGACACCATGGCCGATACACATCCTGCCCAATACAACCAAGCACTCCTCCTGTCCGATACACCAAGGTCTAACTTGATACACTAAAGGACAAGATAGCACATGTGACATATAAGGCATGAAAACTATATAGAGATGTCACTTCTTAACTATCATCCAAACAAGGTGCCCAAACCTTCATCCACATCCTAGATGATGCCAAACTGAAGAAAGAAAACTCTAGAGTAGTTAAATTGCATATTGACCCTCCACTTTGGGTAATTTGCAATTTACACCAAAACTAGCACTTAAAGCACAAGCATCATCCACCCAAGCTCAAACTTGGAACTTAGGCACTCCACAAGGCGCCCATAGCATCACTCTCTCTATCTCTAATGATGCTATAGAACTAAAGGCATGCTCTACATGTGACATATTGAAATATAACCCCTTACTTTGGGTAAATTGCACTTTGGTCCAAAACAAGCAAACATTGCTCAAACAGCATCCAAACGGGACCAAACTGGAAACATAAGCTTGTCACATGATATCAAAACTTCTTCAGGGATTAGATTAAGGTTATAATCACTTAAGCATAGAAAATAGTCTTAGCCCAAAACATAGGTCAAGGTCCTTACAATAGTGAACTATTGATGAGTATCGATAGTGAGAGAATGAGAAGGTGAAAAAGAGGGAAAATAGCACTTGTGTCTTGGGGGAAAAATTGAGGGTTAGAGAGGCTTCCTGGAGGCTAGGGGAAATGTTCCAAATATTCACCTCTTGTCAAGATGGTTAGAGTCATAGGGTCAGTAAACTCACAAAATAGAAGTAAGGCAATCTCATGAGAAGACCAACTATGGAGATTGCAGACAAAGCAAGATAAAGGGGATCATTTTTGCATATTTCAGAAGAAATTAATGCACAAGGTCATATAGGGGACGAGTCCCATTGATGGCATAGGATCAGGTTTTCTTGATACATGAGTTCCATGTTTGTCAGATATCAGGATAGATCAAGTCCCTATCAAAGTAGGGATCTCCAAGTTTGTCTAGATGCATCAAAGGGAGTAAAGGGTCTCTTTACTCATGAGACTTCTTGGAGAGAGATGGAGAGATTAGAACAGGGAGGGAATTGGCTCCTCTATCCAATTCCTATTAGGAGTATGATGAGTAGGGTAGAAGATGTGAGATATCATGATCATGCCCAGATCTGGGAATCTGACCCAGAGGAGGAAACCTCAGGCTAAAGGTATGTGTGGCGCATGATTTAAATATGTGTATTGTTTACTAAATCTATAAATCATACAGAGTATGATGAATGATGTCAATTAATGATTTATTTTGGTGTATTAGAAGCTATAAACTATACAAGAACATTCCAAAATCATTAAAGGGATCAAAATATGTCAAAACAACTTCAAAATTATATCACGAGTGTATTATAGTATCTAGTACATTCTTACATGATAAATTTCAAATTTTAATGAATAAAAGATGAGTGATTACTAAAATATAATTAGTATCACTCATGCACACTTAATGACATATGATTGATCCCATTTGGTGGAACTTTCCAATTATAGTCACTTAGGGCTAGGTTTATCTTTATTGATTCCATTCAATGAAATTAGGCCAATTAGGGTTCATATACTAATTAATGATAATGAGACAACATTAAAGAGATATGAAGTGCATCATAAACAAATTTTGACTTATTTAAATATTAGTATCATTGAATTGTCTATGATAATTAAAAGGGAAAGAGAGAGTAATTATGTTACACATACTTTATATATCCAAATCAAAGGTTTTGATGTACTTATTTTCATTGAGATCCATAAATTTGAGTTTTATTAGTGAGGAAATGCTATTAACATTAATAAACTTTGGGATGTTACAATTCTACCCACCTTAATTAAATTCCATCCTTGAAATTTTCATTATACTACCCACCTTAGGGTTTTACTTATTCTTGAATTGTGATACACATCTGTGACATAATTACTTCCATATAACCAAAGCTAGGTTTTGAACTAGGTCGTAACTCTTCATTAATTTCATTTAATCCTTAATGTCTTTGGATTTAATTCTTGACATGGGTCTCTACTATCCAATTTCATTAGGGTTAGGTGTTTCGCTCTTCTATATCAACTCTCTTGGTGACACCTCCAGATTTGAGTTGGCCAAACACAAATCTAAAGGTGTTAAAACTCACTATGATAATGTTTAAGATCTTTGTAGCATACATGTCCCATACCAAGTATGCTAACAAGGAGAAGAACACGTGCATAAAGAATCTTTTTGCTCTTGACTTTTGCTCTAAAATTTTCAATTAGTAGGCCATCAACTTTGAGAATAAGAGAGTACATGACACTACCAATGATAGAGTTAACACAAAGATTCTAAATTTGATGAACTACTATCACTAACACATATATTCAATGATATATGTTACAACCCCAATTTTTGGGTTCATCTGGTGAGAAATGTAATTTCTCATATTAAAGATAATTGAACAAAGAATGGTATAATTTGTTTTGAATAAATGGATTATGTTTACAATAGCCTTGAGGTTTTTTGTGGGCTTTATTGGCTATTGGGCCCAATAATAAGGAAATGAAGAAAGGAAAATTCAATTATTAAAATAGCAAATGAATAACTAAATATTTGAGAAAAGAATAATGTGGAAACCTCTAGAAGGCAAACCCAAAGAGGGATTTCGTGCCACTTGGGTTCCAAGGAGTCAAAGTTGCAAAAAGAAAGCAATAACAAAAGAAAAGATTAATTAAGTATTTCTTTAGTAAGAAAGAAATTGAAAATAATGATAAAATGTGGGAAATGAGTGGAAAGAGGCATAAAAGAGATTTCTTGGTGAAATTTCGTATCGATGAGGTTTCTAATAATAAAAGGAATGCCAATGAGGAAAATAAAAGAGAAATAAAGAGAAATCCTCAAAAAGAGATATTTTAATGAGAAATAAACAAGATAATGTGAATTAATGCATAAAGATGCATCTAGAAGGATAATAAGTATCCAATAAAAAGAATTTTGAAATATTTGAGTTTCTTGGGATCCAAGGAGTCCCAATAAAGAGGAAAGAAAGAGTAAATACTAAAAAGGCAAAATAAAAGGATAGCGTGTTGCATTATAAATGAATTTTGTGATATTGGTAAAAAGAAGTATTGTTTCTATTAAAAGATAATAGAAATTTTGTGGCCAAAGAATTAAAAGGCAAGAATAATGAAAACAAAGGAGAGGATTTTCGTATTCCTATATATTCAAGTAATAAAGAGTATTAAAGAGGAAAGTAGGAGAGAGAATCTTGCTTCCTCGTGAAGGAATTAGTTTTCTAATAGAAAAGAACCATATTTTTCTTCTTGGGAAAGCACGTTAGGGCTTGGATGTCCTCCCTATATAAGAGGTCGAATTCTTGCCCAAGTCCAGAGGGACCTCACACGACTATCTCTCTTCCTTCTTCTTCACGTTTCTTTGTGTCCATACCCTAATCAAGGGGGGTAGGCCAACCTCAGGGACAAGGAGTAGCCACGGAATGGAATCTCGATGCTTCCATGATGCTGTACAGAAGCACAGACCTTTCCATGTACCCTGAAGCTCGGGCAATAGCCACGAGTTAGCTGCAGGTCAGCCACGGGTTGCAGGACCGAGAAGGCCCGAAGTAGGTGCTCTACCCACAAACCAGAAGCACCCAGAGGTGTGAGGATGTACGGCGGAGGCGGGGGTAGCCACCCTGATGACCGTCGAGATCGGGGATGGAGTTGGGAACCCGCGCCTAGGGCTGCAGGCGAGCAGCAGGTAGGGTTTGCGAGGTTGAAGAAGTCGGGTGACGTTTTGATGGTTCTACCCCTCCAGGGTATAAAGAAGCGAAGGCTTAAGTGAGTGGCAGATTCGTAATCGGGTTATGTTTCCAAAAGGGCAAGCAACGTTGCATGAGCTTGATGACGTGGCGCCATCTGATTGGCCAAGTAAGTAAAATCTTGCTAAATTCATAATTAAAGATTGGTAACTCGGATTAAAACAAGTCTTATATGAAAATTGATCCTTAGAACGAGGGGAATACAAATAAATTATGTTTGAAGTCTATTTCTTCTTGAAACTCAAAAACTATAGGGTTTTACATCTTTTGATGCATTAATTAATAGAAAAACCCTAGAATGATATAAAAACAAACATGATGAATCTTTTATATGTTTTTGATCAATCTTAACCTATTAAGAGTAAAAGGAAAGGTAAACTCATAAAAGGATGATTAGTATGTTGGTTTTGGGGTTTTATGATCATCAACACGGTTTAATGGACTAAAAACCCTGATTTGAGTAAATATGAGTTGTAGTGGTCATAACAAGATATTGCAAGAATACAATTGTAATATAATGAATATTGAACATAGTTTGGATTAGAGAATCCTTAATAAAGATAATTAAGATAATTAGGTTTTTGTAGGAAACCTTAGAAACCCTAAATTGAATATAAGGGAAACATCTTTGAAGACTAATAGGTTAATTTGAAAGATATTAACCTGTTGATTAATAATATAGAGTTTTCATCCATTTAGTATACAAAAATTGGTAGCTTTAGGGTTGTAATCAATAAATGAAGAATAATTCATATGGGAACCCTAATTGGGGTAAAAGAAGAGGAAAACCATGATATTTCAGATTAAGTAAGTAAATTACTAAATGATGATCCTAAGACAGTTAAGAATATTAAAAGGAGAGAATTTAAAGGTTTTAAGAAGATTTGATGAATTAGGGTTCTTAATAACTAAGAATGGAGGCAAAACCCTAATTCCCAAGAAAACCCTAAAATTGGAATAGAAATCCTAAGGATGATGATGATATTGAATAAATATTAATAAAAGGAAATTGGTATATTTATTTCAGGATTTTGTGCATGATTGGTTGCTTCATTGGGATTTCTATGTTCTGATTAAATTCGGTATCTGAATCTGCAATACAGGTATGTGGTTACGCTTATGAATATCTCGAGTTAGTTTTTTGAGATTTACTGAAGTTTTCATCGATGTCATGAATTAATTGTTTTATGATTTTAATTCATTCAAACTATAATGTGGCTATGACTATCACATAAGATATGTGCCTACTAGGTCTGATCATGATCCCCTCTGTGGCTTAATAATTGACCTAGTAAATGGCTACCAATGGAGTAGGTCCATCAGGTCATTAGATGAATTAGTAAATGGCTACCAATGGGGTAGGACCATCAAGTCATCATGAGTTAGATATTGGGCTACCTGTGGGTAGTGCCATGTGACTCTATTACCCTAAGTATTGGCTACCTATAAGGTAGGTCCATGGGGGTAAGAAGCTACCTAAAGAGAGGTAGCATACAAGGGATAGGATAGAGTTAGGGGATAGGTAAGGATTGAGTAGTATGGATAAAAACGTAATCTTGGTTGTTAAATTATTAATTGAATGATTACGTTGTTAACATATTTGCATGATTATTGTTTCCCCCACATACCAACTTCGGCTGACCGACGTTTTGTTTGTCGACGTTTTAGGTACCATGAAAAGAACAAACATTAAAGTGGCATATGTGGTACTAAATGAGAATTAAAGTGCAAAGGAGGATTAGATAGATTAGTATCTGTGTGGATAGAAGTTTGAAATCCCAGTTTTAAGAGGTATGCAAAAGTTTTTATTTTTCTCCATATTTCAGTATAGTTGGTAGAATTTAATAATTGTTAATGATTATTTGTCAAACCGTTGATCTGGGTTATTAGTTAACGGCTCTTTCCTATCGGTCTCCCTTAATTGGGGGGTACTGGGAGGCGGGGTCATAAAATTTGGTATCAGAGCATAGGTTCCTCAATTAATCATTAATAATTATTAAATTTTACAAACTCCATAGAACCCAAGGGAGTTATTAGAGGATTATTCGAAAGACTGAGGTGTCTAGAAAAGGATCACGACCGGGGGCTGGCAATATTTAGTTATCCTAAATTGTTTGGTTGCTTGTTTGAATTTTGAGGACAAAATTCCTATAAGAGGGGAAGGATGTTACAACCCCAATTTTTGGGTTCATCTGGTGAGAAATGTAATTTCTCATGTTAAAGATAATTCAACAAAGAATGGTATAATTTGTTTTGAATAAATTGATTATGTTTACAATAGCCTTGAGGTTTGTTGTGGGATTTATTGGCTATTGGGCCCAATAACAAGGAAATGAAGAAAGGAAAATTAAATTATTAAAATAGCAAATGAATAACTAAATATTTGAGAAAAGAATAATGTGGAAACCTCTAGAAGGCAAACCCAAAGAGGGATTTCGTGCCACTTGGGTTCATTGGGTTCCAAGGAGTCCAAAGTTGAAAAAAGAAAGCAATAACAAAAGAAAAGATTAATTAAGTATTTCTTTAGTAAGAAAGAAATTGAAAATAATGATAAAATGTGGGAAATGAGTGGAAAGAGGCATAAAAGAGATTTCTTGGTGAAATTTCGTATCCATGAGGTTTCTAATAATAAAAGGAATGCCAATGAGGAAAATAAAAGATAAATAAAGAGAAATCCTCAAAAAGAGATACTTTAATGAGAAATAAACAAGATAATGTGAATTAATGCATAAAGATGCATCTAGAAGGATAATAAGTATCCAATAAAAAGAATTTTGAAATATTTGAGTTTCTTGGGATCCAAGGAGTCCCAATAAAGAGGAAAGAAAGAGGAAATACTAAAAAGGAAAAATAAAAGGATAATGTGTTGCATTATTAATGAATTTTGTGGTATTGGTAAAAAGAAGTATTATTTCTATTAAAAGATAATAGAAATTTCGTGGCCAAAGAATTAAAAGGCAAGAATAATGAAAACAAAGGAGAGGATTTTTGTATTCCTATATACTCAAGTAATAAAGAGTATTAAAGAGGAAAGTAGGAGAGAGAATCTTGCTTCCTCATGAAGGAATTAGTTTTCTAATAGAAAAGAACCAAATTTTTCTTCTTGGGCAAGCAAGCTAGGGCTTGGATGTCCTCCCTATATAAGAGGTCGAATCCTTGCCCAAGTCCAGAGGGACCTCACATGGCTATCTCTCTTCCTTCTTCTTCATGTTTCTTTGTGTCCGTACCCTAATCAAGGGGGGTAGGTCAACCTCAGGGACAAGGAGTAGCCACAGAATGGAATCACGGTGCTTCCACGACGCCATATAGAAGCACAGACCTTTCCATGTACCCTGAAGCTCGGGCAATAGCCACGAGTTAGCTGCAGGTCAGCCATGGGTTGCAGGACCAAGCAGGCCCGAAGTAGGTGCTCTACCCTCGAACCAGAAGCACCCAGAGGTGCGAGGATGTATGGCGGAGGCGGGGGTAGCCACCCTGACGGCCGTCGAGGTCGAGGATGGAGCCGGGAACCCGCGCCTAGGGTTGCAGGCGAGCAACAGGTAAGGTTCGTGAGGTTGAAGAAGTTGGATGACGTTTTGACAGTTCTACCCCTCTGGGGTATAAAGCAGCGACGGCTTAAGTGAGTGGCAGATTCATAATCGGGTTATGTTTCCAAAAGGGCAAGCAATGTTGCATGAGCTTGATGACGTGGCGCCATCCGATTGGCCAACTAAGAATAATCTTGCTAAATTTATAATTAAAGATTGGTAACTCGGATTAAAATAAGTGTTATATGAAAATTGATCCTTAGAACGAGAGGAATACAAATAAATTATGTTTGAAGTATAATTCTTCTTGAAACTCAAAAAGTATAGGGTTTTACATCTTTTGATGCATTAATTAATAGAAAAACCCTAGAATGATATAAAAACAAACATGATGAATATTTTATATGTTTTTGATCAATCTTAACCTATTAAGAGTAAAAGGAAAGGTAAAATCATAAAAGGATGATTAGTATGTTGGTTTTGGGGTTTTATGATCATGAACATGGTTTAATGGACTAAAAACCCTGATTTGAGTAAATATGAGTTGTAGTGGTCATAATAAGATATTGTAAGAATACAATTGTAATATAATGAATCTTGAACATAGTTTGGATTAGAGAATCCTTAATAAAGATAACTAAGATGATTAGGTTTTTGTAGGAAACCTTAGAAACCCTAAATTGAATATAAGGGATACATCTTTGAAGACTAATAGGTTAATTTGAAAGATATTAACATGTTGATTAATAATATAGAGTTTTCATCCGTTTAGTATACAAAAATTGGTAGTTTTAGGGTTGTAATCCATAAATGAAGAATAATTCATATGGGAACCCTAATTGGGGTAAAAGAAGAGGAAAACCATGATATTTTGGATTAATTAAGTAAATTACTAAATGATGATCCTAAGATAGTTAAGAATATTAAAAGGAGAGAATTTAAAGGTTTTAATAAGATTTGATGAATTAGGGTTCTTAATAACTAAGAATGGAGGCAAAACCCTAATTCCCAAGGAAACCCTAAAATTGGAATAGAAATCCTAAGGATGATGATGATATTGAATAAATATTAATAAAAGGAAATTGGTATGTTTATTTCAGGATTTTTTGCATGATTGGTTGCTTGATTGGGATTTCTATGTTCTGATTAAATTCGGTATCTAAATCTGCAATACAGGTATGTGGTTACGCTTATGAATATCTCGAGTTAGTTTTTCGAGATTTACTGAAGTTTTCATCGATGTCATGAATTAATTGTTTTATGATTTTAATTCATGAAAACTATAATGTGGCTATGACTATCACATAAGATATGTGCCTACTAGCTCCGATCCCGATCCCCTCTATGGCTTAATAATTGACCTAGTAAATGGCTACCAATGGAGTAGATCCATCAGGTCATTAGATGACTTAGTAAATGGCTACCAATGGGGTAGGACCATCAAGTCATCATGAGTTAGATATTGGGCTACATGCGGGTAGTGCCATGCGACTCTATTACCCTAAGTATTGGCTACCTGTAAAGTAGGTCCATGGGGGTAAGAAGCTACCTAAAGAGAGGTAGCATACAAGGGATAGCACAGAGTTAGGGGATAGGTAAGGATTGAGTAGTATGGCTTAAAACATAATCTTGGTTGTTAAATTATTAATTGAATGATTATGTTGTTAACATATTTGCATGATTATTGTTTCCCCCACATGCCAGCTTCGATTAACATATTTGCATGATTATTGTTTCCCCCACATACCAGCTTCGGCTGACCGACGTTTTGTTTGTTGGCATTTTAGGTACCATGAAAAGAACAAACAGTAAAGTGGCATATGTGGTACTAAATGAGAATTAAAGTGCAAAGAAGGAGTAGATAGATTAGTATCTGTGTGGATAGAAGTTTGAAATCCCAGTTTTAAGAGGTATGCAAAAGTTTTTATTTTTTTCCATATTTCAGTATAGTTGGTAGAATTTAATAATTGTTAATGATTATTTGTCGAACCTTTGATTTGGGTTATTGGTTAACGGCTCTTTCCTTTCAGTCTCCCTTAATTGGGGGTTACTGGGAGGCGGGGTCATAACATTTGGTATCATAGCATAGGTTCCTCAAATAATCATTAATAATTATTAAATTTTACAAACTCCATAGAACCCAAGGGAGTTATTAGAGGATTATCCGAAAGATGGAGGTGTCTAGAAAAGGATCACGACCGGGGGCTGGCAATATTTCCCTCTACACCGCTAGTCAGAATACGAGGACTCCCGGATCTGTGTGACTGTCTGGCCAAAGTCTTAGGGTATGAGTCGAAATAAGATACCTTTAGGACTTTCTCATCTTATTCATCCCTTCTCATCACAAAATTCTGTTAAGGACCTAAAGGATTAGTGTTTTCTTTCTTCTCCTCACCCTCTTGAGGTATGGGTAAGGTTATTAAGGTTTAAGGAATCCTCCACCAAATTAATGAAAAGCATGTAAATAAGATGTCATGGACATAAGCTTAATAGATTAAGCACAAATTAAAGAATAGATACATGCTTAGGTCATATGACATAAGTTGTCATGTCCTCAGAAGAGATCTGAGGCTAGACCTTCTTGTCAGGAGGATAAGTCAGTCTTGGAGATAGAGATCTCTATTGCAAGTGGAGACCTGGCACATACTTTGAGGATGATGCTAACCCTAACCCTAAGTGAAGGTTAGAGAGATATGAGTCAGACTAGGTGTTTGAAAGGACATGCCTTTGGGATGCCATATGATCCACGGGTGACCTAGCACCTTTGGCAACCCAACCCTGGGAAGGGTCATGCATGTTAGGGTAAAGGATAGCTCCTTAGATGATGATGTTAGTGAAGGACCTTAAAAACCCTATGGTCTTATGTGAGTAGGGCATAGCATGCACCCAGGGTATGTTAGTAATGCAAGTAAAGGGTTGAAACCCTGACCAGGAGAGTTTGATGGATATCTTATGTGATAAGCATAAGGGCTATAGATAACCTTGAGCAAACATGAGTTGAACATAGGCTTCATCCAGGTAGGGGCATGCTTTTGAGGTTGATCCTTCATGAAGAGAGGACCTCTAAGGGTGAGGTTGGATGTAGGGTTAGCTCGAGAGAGAGTAGGAAACCCAGCAAGAAGGTTGGAAGCCTAAAACCCCGAGATATGAGGAACAATGGATGATAGTGGTTGCCTCATGACCGATCCATGGAAGTTGATGATATCTTAGTTGCCTTTAGAGGGACCAAACCCTAGAGAGAGAAGATGAAGCATCTGGTACCTATGTGCCTACAGTATAGGCGTTTACCTTCTGAGGTAGGAAGAAGAGTTCCTCAGACCTAGAAAGGTTTAGTAGCAGGTTATGAGGCCTTGTACCTTGTTGGTTGTCCTTAAGGAGGACCCAACTCTAAGTGTTGCTCAAGTTGAAGGATGAAAAGGAGTGCATGTCATGCCTTTTTCATGCTTGGTTCGTGGTTAAGAGATAGAGCATGCAGTTGGACACCTACAAGTGAACCTAGGGTTCCTAGGCCTAAGAGGGGAAGTGGTGTACCTAATGCTCATGATAAGAGTTGAGTTCCTATAGAAGCGAGCATGGTACTCCTCATGTATAGAGGAAAAGGGAAGCCCCTTAAGTTTAAGGTATGTTTGATGAACCCCTCACAACTAGGTTGATGATAAAGAAAGGTATGATCTTGATCCAGCGTGGAGGAAAGAGGATAAGTATGACCTAGCATGGTACAAGTAGGTGGTATGCTTGTGCCTTAATAGCTTGCTAGGGTTAAGTAGGCTCATGTGGATGTAAACCTTGGACCTAAGAGATTTTGTGACCTTGTTGTCAAGAGATAGTTTTCCTCCCATCCTGGGAGAGGGACCCCTTTTTTAGGGTGTATATCAATTTGGTTAGTTTAAGGTAACATAAAGAGGTCTCATAGGATCTTGAGAAGCTAAGTGAAAAGTACATGGTATAAGAATGAACCTGTAGACCCATAGATATCCATCTCTAAGTACATGTGGATGTGTTACCATGGAGGTAACCGGTAAGGGGACTGGCCAAGGTAGGCAGGTCACCATGACCCCTATGAAAGGATGGATGTCATCCCATGTATACAAAGAGAGATGATGAAGGCTTGGGTAAGGTTCTAAGTTGGACATATACTATAATGAAATCCTAAGTCTATCCTAGGGTCAGGTAGGGATAAGACCGATGAAAGTAGGAGTTGCCTAATTCCCCAATTGCACATGACCATAGGGTCGGGAGGTAACAACTATCATTGTCTGAGGGCCATTGGTTAGGAGATTGATCACCTTCATGAACTCATGGGACCCAAAGGGCAGATGAGTAGGGCACCCTCTTGATGCATGAGGGAAGAGGGATGACCCCAAAAGTGTCGGCACCCTATAGACCTAGAGGAGATGACCAAGGATTGTGGGGTGACCCAAGTAGGTTCGAAACTAGTTTTCCATGGAGGTAACTTGGATATCAAGATCATTGTAATATAGAAGCATAAACAGCAGGTTTCAAATTAGATTTAAAGGTGTACTGGCAAGATGGGATGCACCATCTCTACTCGTGGAACAGGAAGAACTTTGTATTTGGACTGCAGCCAAATGCTTATTTCTTCTTGTTATGGGAGTGAGAGATAGGACATTACGCATGCCATACACCAAGGATAAAAGATGATGTGATTTGGAACGTTTCTACGAGGCATGTGGATAGAGAGGATAACATGCCCTGGTAAAGTGAATGATACATGGATGGTTTGTAAACACTAAGAGGAATTGGGTAGTCACCCTATGAGGATGTTTTTATCTAGAGATATGAGTCATACAAGGTTGAGTTTGATCACCAAAAAGATGAGCTCAAAGTGTTTTCAATGAAGATAGACTTAGAGTTTGAGATGATAAGTGAAATACATGGAAGTATATGTCTTCAATGTTACCTAATACCTAAGGATGTGAAGTGGTAAGGGATGCTCTGGTTGATATACATGTGACTTGTTTGACTAGAAGCTAGAAGAGGTTGTTTGGCTAACCCTAAATTTGAAAGGAGAGGTGTTTGGATAACACTCAGATGTAACAAGATACATTGAAAAGTTAAGGGTTGTTTGGTTAGCCAGTCTAGTCCTTGATGCAATGAAAGGATGGTGGTAGAACCTCAGATGCACTTCTTTGGAAAAGAAGGTGATGAAACCCCGACTAGAGTGGTTTAGGGTTTTGGAGGAATCGATCTTGAGGAATCATGACATACATGAAATCATGATTGAAGATCACCATACACCGTGGTAAATGGCAATAGCACTTTGGATGATTAAGATGAAGTTGCATGTGGTTTATGGTCATGCAAGCCAGGAGGTAAAGGACGAACCCCAGTAACCCAGTGTATCGATATAGAGGACAAAGGAGTCCCTGAGAAGGAATGGGAGTTCATTATTATGGATGTTGTGATAGGTCTCCGCTAGACCAAGGAAGGTCGAGATGCAATATGGGTTATGGTAGATCGCCTTACCTAGATGACATAAGAAAGAAAGAGTATTGTCAAGGGACAGATCGGGTTGAGCTACATATGAGAGAGATGGTTCAACTACACCATGATGCAAGTTCAAAAGTTCATGAGTATGATTTAAAGGTTCACTTCCATAAGGTGAAAGTAGGTACATGAAGAACTCGATGATAGTACAGTTTATCACCCCTAACTAATGGTTAGTATAATCCAAACTAAAGGGTCTGATGAGCGCATGTGTGCTCGTACAGGGTGATATCTAGAGACAGTTCTTGTCCCATGAAAGATGTGACAATGACCAACATAGCCAGTATCGGTTTTTATAAGAAACTCTGTAAGGGAGGTTGTGTCGGTCACCACTTCAGTAAGGTGATGTTGGTGAAAGGACCACACGGTGGTTAGAAAAGGACCACAGTGCGTGTAGATGAAGTCGATGTGATCATGTAATGGCTGAAAGGAGCCTAGGGATGACGAGAGTCATGAGCAGATGCAAAGTAGACTGACATGCAGTTCACTGTGGGAGAATATGTGACATGAAAATCCGACCTCTCTAAGTTATAACTAAGAGAGCCGAGTCCCCAATGCATGAGTTCTTTTGATATTGTTTGTTGGAGGAGGTTAAGATTGACCTTACCCCTCAGGATAAAGTAATGTGTGATGAGGTTCAGTTGTCCAATTTAGAGCACTATGTGAGGTACCCGACCATTTGCTAAGAAATGAACCTAGTGAGCCCCAAGGGAGGCTGAAATGGCCTGAGTCACCTGTGCAGTTTATAGACGCCAGGATGGAAGAACTCAGAGAAAAGAATATGTGATGATAAAGGTTCTTTGGAAGTGCCATGGGTAGGGTAAAGCCACATAGGGGCCAATGATGGACATGGAAAAGTCTTATCCTAAATTGTTTGGTTGCTTGTTTGAATTTTGAGGACAAAATTCCTATAAGAGGGGAAGGATGTTACAACCCCAATTTTTGGGTTCATCTGGTGAGAAATGTAATTTCTCATGTTAAAGATAATTCAACAAAGAATGGTATAATTTGTTTTGAATAAATTGATTATGTTTACAATAGCCTTGAGGTTTGTTGTGGGCTTTATTGGCTATTGGGCCCAATAACAAGGAAATGAAGAAAGGAAAATTAAATTATTAAAATAGCAAATGAATAACTAAATATTTGAGAAAAGAATAATGTGGAAAC
The DNA here is from genome assembly GCA_963693085.1 of Alisma plantago-aquatica. Classification (NCBI taxonomy): domain Eukaryota; kingdom Viridiplantae; phylum Streptophyta; class Magnoliopsida; order Alismatales; family Alismataceae; genus Alisma; species Alisma plantago-aquatica. Next base: position 92,981,727 of record OY856412.1, read on the forward strand.
CTCTAGAAGGCAAACCCAAAGAGGGATTTCGTGCCACTTGGGTTCATTGGGTTCCAAGGAGTCCAAAGTTGAAAAAAGAAAGCAATAACAAAAGAAAAGATTAATTAAGTATTTCTTTAGTAAGAAAGAAATTGAAAATAATGATAAAATGTGGGAAATGAGTGGAAAGAGGCATAAAAGAGATTTCTTGGTGAAATTTCGTATCCATGAGGTTTCTAATAATAAAAGGAATGCCAATGAGGAAAATAAAAGATAAATAAAGAAAAATCCTCAAAAAGAGATATTTTAATGAGAAATAAACAAGATAATGTGAATTAATGCATAAAGATGCATCTAGAAGGATAATAAGTATCCAATAAAAAGAATTTTGAAATATTTGAGTTTCTTGGGATCCAAGGAGTCCCAATAAAGAGGAAAGAAAGAGGAAATACTAAAAAGGCAAAATAAAAGGATAATGTGTTGCATTATTAATGAATTTTGTGGTATTGGTAAAAAGAAGTATTATTTCTATTAAAAGATAATAGAAATTTCGTGGCCAAAGAATTAAAAGGCAAGAATAATGAAAACAAAGGAGAGGATTTTTGTATTCCTATATACTCAAGTAATAAAGAGTATTAAAGAGGAAAGTAGGAGAGAGAATCTTGCTTCCTCATGAAGGAATTAGTTTTCTAATAGAAAAGAACCAAATTTTTCTTCTTGGGCAAGCAAGCTAGGGCTTGGATGTCCTCCCTATATAAGAGGTCGAATCCTTGCCCAAGTCCAGAGGGACCTCACATGGCTATCTCTCTTCCTTCTTCTTCACGTTTCTTTGTGTCCGTACCCTAATCAAGGGGGGTAGGTCAACCTCAGGGACAAGGAGTAGCCACAGAATGGAATCACGGTGCTTCCACGACGCCATATAGAAGCACAGACCTTTCCATGTACCCTGAAGCTCGGGCAATAGCCACGAGTTAGCTGCAGGTCAGCCATGGGTTGCAGGACCAAGCAGGCCCAAAGTAGGTGCTCTACCCTCGAACCAGAAGCACCCAGAGGTGCGAGGATGTATGGCGGAGGCGGGGGTAACCACCCTGACGGCCGTCGAGGTCGAGGATGGAGCCGGGAACCCGCGCCTAGGGCTGCAGGCGAGCAACAGGTAAGGTTCGTGAGGTTGAAGAAGTTGGATGACGTTTTGACAGTTCTACCCCTCAGAGGTATAAAGCAGCGACGGCTTAAGTGAGTGGCAGATTCGTAATCGGGTTATGTTTCCAAAAGGGCAAGCAATGTTGCATGAGCTTGATGACGTGGCGCCATCCGATTGGCCAACTAAGAATAATCTTGCTAAATTCATAATTAAAGATTGGTAACTCGGATTAAAATAAGTGTTATATGAAAATTGATCCTTAGAACGAGAGGAATACAAATAAATTATGTTTGAAGTATAATTCTTCTTGAAACTCAAAAAGTATAGGGTTTTACATCTTTTGATGCATTAATTAATAGAAAAACCCTAGAATGATATAAAAACAAACATGATGAATATTTTATATGTTTTTGATCAATCTTAACCTATTAAGAGTAAAAGGAAAGGTAAAATCATAAAAGGATGATTAGTATGTTGGTTTTGGGGTTTTATGATCATGAACATGGTTTAATGGACTAAAAACCCTGATTTGAGTAAATATGAGTTGTAGTGGTCATAATAAGATATTGTAAGAATACAATTGTAATATAATGAATCTTGAACATAGTTTGGATTAGAGAATCCTTAATAAAGATAACTAAGATGATTAGGTTTTTGTAGGAAACCTTAGAAACCCTAAATTGAATATAAGGGATACATCTTTGAAGACTAATAGGTTAATTTGAAAGATATTAACATGTTGATTAATAATATAGAGTTTTCATCCGTTTAGTATACAAAAATTGGTAGTTTTAGGGTTGTAATCCATAAATGAAGAATAATTCATATGGGAACCCTAATTGGGGTAAAAGAAGAGGAAAACCATGATATTTTGGATTAATTAAGTAAATTACTAAATGATGATCCTAAGATAGTTAAGAATATTAAAAGGAGAGAATTTAAAGGTTTTAATAAGATTTGATGAATTAGGGTTCTTAATAACTAAGAATGGAGGCAAAACCCTAATTCTCAAGGAAACCCTAAAATTGGAATAGAAATCCTAAGGATGATGATGATATTGAATAAATATTAATAAAAGGAAATTGGTATGTTTATTTCAGGATTTTTTGCATGATTGGTTGCTTGATTGGGATTTCTATGTTCTGATTAAATTCGGTATCTAAATCTGCAATACAGGTATGTGGTTACGCTTATGAATATCTCGAGTTAGTTTTTCGAGATTTACTGAAGTTTTCATCGATGTCATGAATTAATTGTTTTATGATTTTAATTCATGAAAACTATAATGTGGCTATGACTATCACATAAGATATGTGCCTACTAGCTCCGATCTCGATCCCCTCTATGGCTTAATAATTGACCTAGTAAATGGCTACCAATGGAGTAGATCCATCAGGTCATTAGATGACTTAGTAAATGGCTACCAATGGGGTAGGACCATCAAGTCATCATGAGTTAGATATTGGGCTACATGCGGGTAGTGCCATGCGACTCTATTACCCTAAGTATTGGCTACCTGTAAGGTAGGTCCATGGGGGTAAGAAGCTACCTAAAGAGAGGTAGCATACAAGGGATAGCACAGAGTTAGGGGATAGGTAAGGATTGAGTAGTATGGCTTAAAACATAATCTTGGTTGTTAAATTATTAATTGAATGATTATGTTGTTAACATATTTGCATGATTATTGTTTCCCCCACATACCAGCTTCGATTAACATATTTGCATGATTATTGTTTCCCCCACATACCAGCTTCGGCTGACCGACGTTTTGTTTGTTGGCATTTTAGGTACCATGAAAAGAACAAACAGTAAAGTGGCATATGTGGTACTAAATGAGAATTAAAGTGCAAAGAAGGATTAGATAGATTAGTATCTGTGTGGATAGAAGTTTGAAATCCCAGTTTTAAGAGGTATGCAAAAGTTTTTTATTTTTTTCCATATTTCAGTATAGTTGGTAGAATTTAATAATTGTTAATGATTATTTGTCGAACCTTTGATTTGGGTTATTGGTTAACGGCTCTTTCCTTTCAGTCTCCCTTAATTGGGGGTTACTGGGAGGCGGGGTCATAACATTTGGTATCATAGCATAGGTTCCTCAAATAATCATTAATAATTATTAAATTTTACAAACTCCATAGAACCCAAGGGAGTTATTAGAGGATTATCCGAAAGATGGAGGTGTCTAGAAAAGGATCACGACTGGGGGCTGGCAATATTTCCCTCTGCACCGCTAGTCAGAATATGAGGACTCCCAGATCCGTGTGACTGTCTGGCCAAAGTCTTAGGGTATGAGTCGAAATAAGATACCTTTAGGACTTTCTCATCTTATTCATCCCTTCTCATCACAAAATTATGTTAAGGACCTAAAGGATTAGTGTTTTCTTTCTTCTCCTCACCCTCTTGAGGTATGGGTAAGGTTATTAAGGTTTAAGGAATCCTCCACCAAATTAATGAAAAGCATGTAAATAAGATGTCATGGACATAAGCTTAATAGATTAAGCACAAATTAAAGAATAGATACATGCTTAGGTCATATGACATAAGTTGTCATGTCCTCAGAAGAGATCTGAGGCTAGACCTTCTTGTCAGGAGGATAAGTCAGTCTTGGAGATAGAGATCTCTATTGCAAGTGGAGACCTGGCACATACTTTGAGGATGATGCTAACCCTAACCCTAAGTGAAGGTTAGAGAGATATGAGTCGGACTAGGTGTTTGAAAGGACATGCCTTTGGGATGCCATATGATCCACGGGTGACCTAGCACCTTTGGCAACCCAACCCTGGGAAGGGTCGTGCATGTTAGGGTAAAGGATAGATCCTTAGATGATGATGTTAGTGAAGGACCTTAGAAACCCTATGGGCTTATGCGAGTAGGGCATAGCACGCACCCAGGGTACGTTAGTAATGCGAGTAAAGGGTTGAAACCCTGACCAGGAGAGTTTGATGGATAGCTTATGTGATAAGCATAAGGGATATAGATAACCTTGAGCAAACATGAGTTGAACATAGGCTTCATCTAGGTAGGGGCATGCTTTTAAGGTTGATCCTTCATGAAGAGAGGACCTCTAAGGGTGAGGTTGGATGTAGGGTTAGCTGGAGAGAGAGTAGAAAACCCAGCAAGAAGGTTGGAAGCCTAAAACCCCAAGATATGAGGAACAATGGATGATAGTGGTTGCCTCATGACTGATCCATGGAAGTTGATGATATCTTGGTTGCCTTTAAAGGGACCAAACCCTAGAGAGAGAAGATGAAGCATCTGGTACCTATGTGCCTATGGTATAGGCGTTTACCTTCTGAGGTAGGAAGAAGAGTTCCTTAGACCTAGAAAGGTTTAGTAGCAGGTTATGAGGCCTTGTACCTTGTTGGTTGTCCTTAAGGAGGACCCAACTCGAAGTGTTGCTCAAGATGAAGGATGACAAGGAGTGCATGTCATGCCTTTTGCATGCTTGGCTCATGGTTAAGAGATAGAGCATGCAGTTGGATACCTACAAGTGAACCTAGGGTTCCTAGGCCTAAGAGGGGAAGTGGTGTACCTAATGCTCATGATGAGAGTTGAGTTCCTATAGAAGCGAGCATGGTACTCCTCATGTATAGAGGAAAAGGGAAGCCCCTTAAGTTTAAGGTATTTTTGATGAACCCCTCACAGCTAGGTTGATGATAAAGAAAGGTATGATCTTGATCCAGCATGGAGGAAAAAGGATAAGTATGACCTAGCATGGTACAAGTAGGTGGTCTGCTTGTGCCTTAATAGCTTGCTAGGGTTAAGTAGGCCTCTTAGTTTTCACATAACTATTTTAGATTATTTCTTTTATCCTGACCTATATAAGATTCCTCAAGTTTTCACATAAGTGCCTCTTCTCTTATGGACTAAAGTGCCTCTTAGTTTGCACTAAAGTGTTGTTCTATTTTGCACCAAAGTGCCTCTTAGTTTTTCTTTGAGGATCCTCTTAGTAATGATGTTGTATAAGATATCTTTTACCATTATTTTTCTCTTGAGAACTCTTAATTTGTTGTTTCAATCTTACTTTTTACTCTTAATGTTCGTGAGAGATGATAAAAAATTGATAATAAACATGGCATTCAATTCACTGCAGATTCATTATCTTTGAAAATTTGAAGTAGTAGGTAATATATTCATCTCATTCTATGTGCATTATACATACTTATATAAAATCTAACAATACTTATGTTCAATGTGCATGGACCATTTACCTTTTTCTTAGAGAAGATCTTATTTTCTCTCCTTGGGTTAAAAAATATTAATCATGTTGTTAGGGTTGATTGAACCCAAATTACATTATTAAATCAATTCACATTGATTAATAATTGATATTAACCCCAATTTTTTAGGGTCTCACATTTCTTCAATAAGTCAGAGAAACTCAGTGTCAAAATAGCCTTTGAAACTTATCCCATCATCTAGATCACAAAAAGCTGATCAAAACCCATATATAGGTCAACCCAAACAAAGTTGTCCTTTGATTACTATGATTTTTTGAAATAAACCCCTATTCAGCCAATCAGGAATGAGATAAAATCTATTTTTTTAAAATAAGAAAATCTTGTTGCATGGAGGGCGGGAAGACAAATGTACCTCTGACATTAAATCTTGGTCTAGGTCATGATGAGGTCAAGACTGGTCCAAAATATATCAATCTAAGGTGTGGTTTAAAAGAAAAATAGAAATAGAATAACCCTACACTATCCTCAATGTGTGTGACATATAATATAAATCAAAGGGACATAACTGGAAATAGACTGCATGCCATCTTCTTCTTTCTTCCTTTCTCACCCAAAGATTTGTAGAGCTTAGAAAAGCAATAACTAGGGTGAATAGAGCCCTTACTTTCCTCACTACTCTCTGGCTCATCCTTTAGATTGGTCCATTTTGAAAATCCTACCCTACCTTCTTCTTCTTGTAGTTTAGTTTAGTACTCTTCATCAGTCAGTGCCTCCTTTGATGGAGTCCACAAGAAGGTCATGCATGGGACTAATCAACATCAGTATGTTGAAGATAATGAGAAGTCCCATGCATGGCAAAGTATGAGGTCTTCCAGGTTTCGACCTCCCTCTCCCTCCAAGATTAGGGAGAGAACAATAATAAAATAGACCTAGAAAGGGAAAAGTAAGGACAAGGGAGATAGAAAAGGAATTGACGCTAACGATCAATATGTCAACACACTTTACATGTACTCAAGGAATTCATTATCATCTGTGTGGCCCCAATGATCTTAAAGAGACCAAATATGGACCCAGGGACGCCTCTGATGCCAAAGTAAGACCTCTGCCATTGTAGGAGTAGAGGAGTCGAGGCTAGAAGATAGATAACCTGAGGAAAACACACATTTTTCAACTCGACATGCTAGATGATTATATAGCCTTGCGACAGAGTCAAGAACAGAGAAAGTGAGCAATATTGTAAACTATTTATGAGTATCAACTGGGAGAGATAAAGAAAGTGAAAAAGAAGGAAAACAACACATGTGACTTGGGGGCAAAATTGAGAGCCCATCAAGCATTTGGAGGCTAGGGGATATGATACAAAAATTCACCTCTTGTCACAATGGCATGAGTCATTGGGTCGGTAGAATCATAGAGTAGAAATAAGGTAATCTCATGTGAAGAACAAATATGGATATTGAAGGCAAAACATGATAGAGGGGAACATTTCTACAAATGCCAGGAGAAATTCTAGCACAAGGTTATATAGGGGAAGAGTCTCATTGATTCCAAAGGATCATGATTGTTTGATACAAGAGTTCAGAGTTTGTTCAGGATTAGGTGAGATTGAGTACCTATAACATTAGGGAACTCCAAGATTGTATGGATGTATCAAAGGGATTAGAGGGTCCCTCTACTGGTAGGACTTCTCAGAGAGGGAGGTAGAGAACAGTACAAGGAAGGAGTTGATGCCTCTATCCAATTCATGTTAGGAGTAGGACGCGTAGGGGAGATGACGTGAGATATCGTGGTCATGCCCAGCTCTGGGAATCCAACCCAGAGGAGGAGACTTCAGGCTAAAGGGCCATGTGACACATGGTTTAAAGGGTGAATGGGTGTCATGTTTATCAAATCCAGAACTTATACATATTTGATAATTGAAGTCAATTAATGATATAATTAGGTGCATTGGGGCTATAAACTACATAGGAACCTCCAGAATCATTAGAAAAAGAGGTTAAAACAACTTCAAAATTCTACCTTGAGTGTATTTTAGGGTCTAGTACATTCTTATATGAAAATTTTCCATTTTTTATGATCAAAAGACGAGTTTCTACTAAAATATAATTAGTATCACTCATGCACATAATGACATATGATTTATCCCACAAGGTGTAACTTTCAATTTATGGTCACATGGGATAGGTTTAGCTTTATTGAACCCATTAGAAAAAATTAGGACCACTCAGGTTCATATACCTATTAATGATAATGAGACTAAATTAAAGAGGGATGAATTGCATCATAAATAAATTTTTATTTATTTGAATATTATCATTGGATTAACTATCATAATGAAAAGGAACAAAAGAAAGTAAATATGTTACTCATATTTTATGTATTCAACGGGATGTTTTTTATTTACATATTTGCATTGAGGTCCATAAATTTGAACTTGATTAGTGAGGAATTTCTACTAACACCCAAATCTTAGTTTAACTAAATTTTAGGATGCTACACTTATACCTGGTTCAATCCTTGAAAATTAATGTAAATTACCTTATGATTGTGGCATTGATATGGCCTAAATGGTTATTTGAGACTTATCATGATGTTTTGAACCCTAATGGGTACTTGTATTATATTTTGTGGATACTTTATATCTTCCATATGTTCCTATGATTATACCAAGATAAAAATTAATATGGAAGTAAAATATGTACATCACAGTTTATCATTATGGATCAGGGTTGTAAAGTAAGCACTGAAGTTTTGAGGGTTTACAAATCAAGAATGAACTTCATATAATTGAGAGAAAACTTAATTAAAAGATACCACCTAAAGTAATATCTCGCCCTATATATTAATATTTATGATTTTATTATCTTATCTTCTTATAATTATAGGAAACTAAATATGTGTGACATAAAATATGACATTATATGATGCATTTTGGATATGGGAATAGAGTTAGACCTGATTCCTTGAGACTTTTACTTGAAGGAAATGATATAAGTACCATCATTGGGATATGATAGTATGATCAAATTTTTGGAGTTTAATCAATTATTTGATATATATAAGTTTGAAGATAATGGGAAATATTACCATGTACTTAATATGGAGTTCCATGTGGTCAAGTTTGTGATATGCTTCCCTTTTAAAGCTAAGATATACTCTACAACAACCAAGTAGTTCATAGAGACCTTTGAATTAGTTATTCATACAAGGCAAATTTCTTGTCATATCCTTGATAGTGGTGATTAATTTTATAGCACTCTACTGATCTTTGCTAATCATTATGATACCGGAAGCTAGTTTGAAGTAAACTTGAATTGTCAAGATAGCTCATCTATGATTCATTTTGGCCTACTTGTACTCTAATATTGACTTAATTATAACTTTTGAAGAATTTGGAGTTTTTACAGTTGGATATTGTTTTGGTACTATATTTATAAGATATGTGTGAAATTCTAGGTAGGACTTATTATTATTTTGGTCTTAATGTATTTGGGCCCTGTTGTTCCCTATAATTCATGAAATTGGGGCATTTTCTGGCCAAGGATGGAATATGAATCTTATTCCATCTAGTTTGGAATATGTTGATATGTTTAATTATCTAATGCAGTTGTTAGACTTAATTAATTTCTTCAATTATATATCTATGCTTTATTTAATTGTAACTTGTTTGGTTCAATTGAAAAATGACTAATTTGCTTAATTTATCAAGTGTAACCCCAATCATGTAGTGCCCTATGATTGTAGAGCTATCTCAGTGTTAGAACTTGCTAGATAGTGAACAAGCTTCCTTGTAGCAATCTGATATTGTGAGAAAGACCTTAGAGTCATATAATGTTTAGTGTATGGGGGTGTAGCGAGGGGTTTCTATGTCATCCAGACTTCAAGGTGTTTCAGAAAGTCAGGTTTGTGACTTGGTTTATATGTAATTGAAAGCAACTATGTTGGTAACTCAGATTTGAGGGTTGCTTGCCCTAATTTTTGGTTTCATGGCTAGCGTTCTCAGGATAGACTAGGTTTTAGGTGGGATGACCATTATTCCTCTACTAGTAGTTATGTCGTTGTGCCACGATGTCTTGTCACTTGTGTTGACTAAGGGGAAGAAATGTTTAGGAGTTTGGTATTATGAAGATCTTATACGAGACTGATTGCGACTTTGAAGTGGTTAGCTGGTATCTGAGTGGTACACCTCAAACTACTTGAGGCTTAATAAAACATGTAACTCAACCATATAGTATATCTGGTTAGGGTTTTATTAGCAAATATCATCCAATGTTAGTAGTGTTCTCTTATTATCTTCAAGTTTTGTTATGATTTTATGCATTCTCTATAATTGCACAGATCACCTAAGGTGTTGTAAGTAGTGTTATATTTATTGCATTCAAGATTATTATACTAAGAAAATACTATTTTTGTCATACTAAATGTCTTATATGCTTTCATAAATATGCCTTTATATGAATTATGGAGTGATATGGAATATAGAAATTGAAATGAATAATAAGCTATTTATATTATATGTAATCCATCTTAAAAGATATCTATGTATGCTTATATCATGGTGGGATTCATCCTCTTTATGGGGCTCAAGCTATCTGTGTATGCTTATATCATGGTGGGAGTCATCCTCTTGATGGGGCTCTTTTAAAGTCTCACATGATCTTTCTATAATGTTTTTAGGTATGCTAATGTAATGAGAAAGACATGATGACCAAGAAGTAAACAAATATAACATATTTGAGTGTAGAGTGTCCTTGTAATCTCACTTTCCCAAGTGATGGGTGTCTAGCTTATCTTGGGTAGGATGAGTTTCTTTATTTGATGTTTCCTTACTATTACAAGTTGTAACATGATTTAGATATTTTAGGTTGCGATGTATTTATAGATATAGAACGTCTTGTGAACCTATTTGTTGTAGTTAATGAAGAAACTTCAATTTGACTTTCTATCTTGTCTACTCTTGAGATTATTTAGATGAGAAATATTATGCTTTTATATGATATAATGTGATTTTTGTGATAATTGTTTGTAGCTAGAGATTTATGTAGATTATGCTATTCAGAACTTTTGTTTCAATTTTGTATAATTTCTAGTGTTAAGATGGGATTCGTTCTCGAGATTAGTCCCAATGGTCATTTAGGGTTTGATCACCAGAGTGGGTTCTCATAAGTATGATATTAGAGTATAGAATATCTAAATGTACAGGGACAATCAGAATTAGAATTAAAATGGTGAATAATTGATGAACATGGGACAAGCATGATGCATGCTACTTGAACTCAGTGTTCAGATATTGTGGTATGGTATCTAAGAAATTAGGAAAGAGTTTGTAAGAACTCTCTTTCTCTATTCTCTTTCTGAGTACTCTAACCAAGTAGTCAATTGAAAATAACATGAAGATTATGATAAATATTAAATAATGATGAAAATAATTAGATAAAATATGATGAGAGATGTGGAACACTAAGTAAATATAGATATCTTGAACAAGTATAGTATATAGAATTAGTTAAACCAATGATAAAATTGTATGACCCCTGACCTGGATGCTTAAAACACTAATTATACCAATGGTTGAACATGATTTCTTACCATAATTGTATGCTTAAAACCCTAATTAAACCCTAATATGTGCTTTTATATCAGGTGACAAACCTAAGTTCAAGTTTGGTCCAACTTGGACATTGTTTGAGCAAGTTATGCGTTTTTGTGCTTGTTTTGGGCTTTTATGCAACTTACCCATATCTAGGGTTTTTCTTGAAATTTTTCTCATATTTTTTGTTCCTCACATGTTTTCTTATCATGATTGTAGTTATTTGTTCCTTGTGTGCCTTGTTACTCCTCGGTTTGGTGGTGGCATCTACCTAGGGTTGAGATTAGGGTTTCCTCTCATAGATGGGCTACCCTGAGTGATATAACTAGATTGTTCCCTTGGATTGGTGAGAGTTTATGGCATTCCTTGTGTGTTGGTATTCTGTGGTGGTTCCTTGAGGTGTGAGGCTCAATGGTTTTCTCTCTTCAAGCTCCTTGGATTGATGGTTCACCAAGTGGGGTCTTGAAACGATGGTGATGCAAGGGTTTTCACCCTTGATCAAGATCTAATGGTCATCCTATAGTTGGAGGTTGATGGCTACCCTGGGAGTCAATATTGATGGCTCTCCTGACTCCCACAACCAATGGACATGCTGGTTTGCATGTATGTGATGTCCTTAACCTTGGACACAAGGCAAACATGGCTAGACACCTAAACCTTCTCCTCTCTCTCCCCCATAGCTTTATATATCTTCCCCCGCCCACAAAAATGAGTTCTTTACAAACCTAGATCTGTCCTTATTCTTCCTCATCCCCCTTTTCTTGGTGGAGAAGAAGGTTCTTGAGGTAGAAGGAGGTGGTTGATTAGCTTGCAAGTGCACCTAGGGTTTAGATCTACCCTAGTTGAGGTCGTGCTTCCTAGCTTGGTTTATTCATCTAGGTATGTGAGGTATCCCTTCCTTCCTTCATTTTCCTTGTTGTATGACCTTCCCCTCTCTTCTTCCTGGTTGGATCCATCATGGATCATGTGCTAGAGCTTGAAGAACATCTCCTTTTTGCTTCTTTGACCTAGGGTTTTCTTGCCTTTGGAGAAGGAGCTAGCTTGGCCGAGAGGAGTGCTCATCCTAGGGTTTTCTTCTCTCCTTCCTCGAGCTACCTTGTTATTTAGATCTTCATTTTATCCTAGAGGTGATTTATATAACTTTTTCCATGTTTATTTCCTACTCCTAGCTTGCATGTACTACTTCTTGCTTAAGAATGATGTTCTAAGTAGAAAGGTAGCATCTTTGCCTAGGGTTTATGCTTACATGGTAGTTCTTGTGTAAATGATCTTCCTAGATGCTCTCCTCATCTATGTTCACATTTCTTCCATTGGTATGGTTCTCTAGACCTTGCTTGCATTTCAAATTCAATGTGTCTTGTTCCTTGGAATTAGGGTTTTCCTTGAGGTGACAAATGACGGTTTTCCCTTAGTGCCTTGGATTGTTTTCCCCTTGTATAAGGTTCAATGGTTGGACTCTTGTTCCAATCGATTGTTGGTACCATATGTTCTGTTTAGAATTTACTTTTGTGCTTGGACCTATGTCTAGCTTTCCTCTCACAACCGATGATTTTGGTACCCTCTCTTAAATGGCTAAATTGATGGTTTTAGGTTCTACTAAAAGATGGTTTCCTTGGTCCCTTAAACAATGGTTTTGCTGATCTATTTTCTCACCTAATGATAACACTCGATGGCCTCAATAATTCACCGTCAATGGTTCCACTGGGCCTATGGTTCATCTACCAATGGTTCCACTCGGTCTATGGTTCATCGACTAATGGTTCCACTGGTTCGATGGTTCAATAACCAATGGTTTCCCTACTTTCAAAGTCGATGGTCTTCATAATGTCACAGCCTATGGTGCTTTTAAAGTCAAAAAAAATATGGTTGTCCTAGGTGTTTTCATCCTATGGCCTCTCATGATCAAATAGGTGGTTAGTGCATATGCTTCAATGGTCTTTCTAGGTCATACCTTGATGATTTTCCTAGATGGATAATTCAAGGTTTTGCTTGTATGGAATCTGATGATTCATGATTGTATGGTTGGGTTTGATGCTCCCAATTTGATGCTTATTCTTTTGACTTCTGCACCCATGATCTGATGGAGGTATTAGGGTTAGGGTTTGTGCTTTGACCTAAGCAAGCATATGAACAAATGGTTAGTGGTTTGTTGAATTGTAGCATCAACTTAACCTACTTTGTGGAACCTAATACTAATGTAATAAAATGATGGTGATTAATCATACTTAGCTCTTCGAATGAGATGATGATGGATAAATAAGTCAATGTGGTGGTAACCCTAAAGTGTTACTTAGTGAACATTATGGCTCCTATGTACTGCAATCTTATGTTATATGTATGACAATGCATGTTGCATCGTCTTCAAGGTGGGGAAAGATAATAATGTTCTTGGATGTGATTATGTAATGGTCTTATGACCTTTGGGCATGTTTTGAGCCCTAGTGGAGGTGTAATCCTCTTCATGATGTGACAAAGATTGGTATCATGTAATGATGTGATAAGAATTATATCTCATACATTTTATATTTTCTAAAGTTGCAATATACACATGTTTTTGTAGAACTCTTTTAGGGTTTGCTTGTAACTTGATTGATGTAGTTAAAAGATACCCAAATGACATTAACTAATCAAGTGAAACCCTAATCATGTAGTTCCATGTGCAATAGATCTATTCCAGTGTCAAGACTTGTTGGAATGTGAAACGAGTATCCTCTAATGGAAGCTCAGAATAATATATGGTTGAGTATGTGCATGCTTTTTAGGATGGCTGCAGTCATACCTCGATAGGAGAACAATTGTAGTTGTATCTCAGATACTTATATATTGTGATGTTCTTGAGGACAATTGTAGTTGTACCTTAGATGATAGGGTTTGTACACTCTAGTTACTAGTGTCGTAACCTATATACCAGGGGTGGACTAGGCTATTTTGCAGCTTGACCTTGAGTCATTGTGGCAGAATAGTACTGACTAAGGGCAGATGAGATCTTAGGATTCTGACTCTCCTAGATCTTGTATGGAATTGATTTTGACTTAGTAATGGTCAGTTGGAGTCTGAGTGGTATTCCTTAAACTCCCCAGGGCTTAATAAAAGACATAATCTGCTATGTAGCTTATTTGCCTAGGGTTAAAAACGGTTCACATTGGTTGATAACCCTTACCTTGTTTCTTGTACTGTTTAGTTGTGTTATAATGCGATAAAAAAGTAACTATTAAATGATGATAGATTTATCTCTTCCTCTATATACTATGTCAATCATGTCTAACCTATTTTAGTTGTTTAGTCTGTTATACCTACTTAATCAACTTAATTGGTTTAACTCATTTAATAATATAGCATATTGTAATCAATAACCATTATTGAGAGTTATATCTCTCACTAGGACATGGGTCTCACCTCATGGGTCACCACATCATTTTAGGTGGTCATCAATGATGTGGTTAGGTTCGTGGAGGTGTAGAAGAGAAGCTTGAAGAGCAGTAAGAGCAAAAGGTAGGCTTGTATTTAGAGTGTCATAGAGTCATCCATGTACTCTCAGGTCTAGGCAGGGGATGTTTTGTAGATAATATGTATATCATAATTAAGTTTTTTTGCAATATTTAATTTTTGAATATGGCATGTATATGTGGAACACATATTTTTTATATATGTTGTGGCCTCAGCCACTAGACAAATATGTAAATGCATATTATGACATATACTCTTGTGCATGTTTATGGACCCTTATGTAAATGTTTCTAGTTATGTTAGTGATGTTTATTCAATTTTAATTATTCCTCTTTTCTAGCTATGTGGCTAATTAGTGATCAAGTGTGTTGTAGGTTTTGAGTAATCTTGTTTAGTGTGACGGGTTGTAACATCATAAGTTGGTATCAGAGTTTTATGTTCACTAAGTATACATGGACATAGGACTTAGGTTTTGTGTCTATTCTTATGTCATCCAACATATTTGATCACAGCTTATGCTTATGTAGATATGTCTGGAGAACATGAAGAACATGCGGAGAGTAGTTACATCATTCCAGGAGGTAGCAGTAGGAGGCCGACACATGATGGAAGAGTGCCTGAGATGGGGCCAGAACATCCTGTGATGACTTAGTTTGACTGTGAATCCCTGAAAAATCTAGCTTTCTAGTCCATGTTTGGACATCTCATGGTGATTATTATGCATTTACGTACAGAGTTCCCATACCTCAAGCAAGGGTAGCCATCCCTAATGTAGGAATCTTAGTGTTCTAAGAAGATGTTTGTGAGGTTAAGGCATACTGGAGATGGTGAGTACGTGGCTACAACGGACCCAGAAGATGTTGATATGTGGTTAACAGAGCTTAAGAAGGCGTTCAAGATCCTCAACATCCTAGAAGACGACAAGGTGAAGCATGTTGTTTACCTATTGAAGGGTAGTGATGGCCACTGGTGGGCCATAGAAGAGGAGAAGAGATCAAGAGTTGTGATAAGTTGGGAAGAGTTTCACTGAGAGTTTGTGAGCCGCTACTTCCCAAAGATGTACTTGGAAGAGAAGATGGTGTAGTTTGAGAAGTTACGTCAGGGTTCTATGTCCATCAACGAGTATGAGGCTTTGTATAGGTTACTAGCAATTGAATAAGGTCACAGTGAAGAACAAGTTTCCATTATTGACGATTGGTGATATGTTTGACCAGTTTTGAGGTGCTACCATGTTTTTGAAGATAGACCTAAGGTCAGGTTATCACTAGAAGAGGATCAAGGAGAATGACATACCTAAGACAACTTTTAGGATTAGGTATGGTCATTATGAGTTTGTGGTTATGTTGTTTGGGTTGACCAAAAAACCAATAACTTTTATGGATTTGATGAACTCAGTGTTCAAACCATACCATGATAAGTTTGTGGTGATGTTCATAGATGACATCTTGATATACTCCAAACACATCCAACATCATGAGCAGCACCTACACCAGGCGTTGACATTGTTGAGGTAGCACATGTTGTATGCTAAGTTCATTAAGTGTGAGTTCTGGTTGGTTGAGGTGCCTTTTCATGGTCACATCATATCTTCTAAGGGTGGTTGTGTAGACTCAAAGAAGGTATGGTCAATGTTGGAGGGGGAACAGCCCAAGACACCGACATAGGTTCGAAGTTTCCTAGGCTTGGCAGGTTACTATAGGATATTAATTAAGAAGTTCAGTATTGTAATGTTAACCCTAA
This sequence comes from Alisma plantago-aquatica, assembly GCA_963693085.1. Taxonomy (NCBI): domain Eukaryota; kingdom Viridiplantae; phylum Streptophyta; class Magnoliopsida; order Alismatales; family Alismataceae; genus Alisma; species Alisma plantago-aquatica. Next base: position 92,997,805 of record OY856412.1, read on the forward strand.
AAAAGATGACTAGGAAGGGTGTTCCTTTTATCTTGGATGACAACTGTCAACGTTCTTTCTAGTTGTTGAAGGAGAATTTGATCATTACCCCAATGTTAGTGCTGCTAGAGCAAGGGTAGGGCTACATCATCTTTTGTTATGCTTAGAAGAATGGCTTGGGATGTGTACTAATGCAGGACAAGAACGTGATTTCTTTTGATTTGAGAAATCTTAAGAAACATGAGAAGAACTTCCCAACACATGATATAGAGATAGAAGTAGTGGTTCATGCCCTAAATATTTGGAGGCACTACCTATATGAAGAGAAGTGTCAAATCTTCACCGACTACAAGAACCTTTAATACATCTTTTCAAAGAAAGAGTTGAACATGAGGTAGAGAAGACAGATGGACCTGATCAAAGACTATGAATGTATAATAGACTACCATCTAGGGAACCCAAATGTGACGGATGATGCGATGAGCAGAAAGACATCTTTGTCATCTTCTATAGACAAGGCACAGTTACATTCTATGGTGTGTCACAAGCGGGACATGTTAGTTCCACTTCTCCAAATGAATGTGAAGTTGGAGGTTTTCTTGTTGGCATGACTATGACACAGTTGTAGATGAAGTTGACCTTGATATAGCAAATCAGAGACACTCATAAGAGTGATGCCATGAAACTAAATATTAGGTCAGAGTTCGGTAGTAGGAAGTATGTTGGATTCCATGATTCAGATGATGGGACAATTTTCTTTATTAATAGGACAGTGGTTCTAGATATTGAGAGCCTGAGGAATATGGTGCTTGAGGAGGCTCATTTCTCAATGTATGTGATGCATCCTGTTAGTACGAATATGCACCATAATATGAAGGGTCGGTATTAGTGGCCAGCTCTGAAGCGTGATGTGGCAGAGTTTGTTGCTAAGTGTCCAGTTTGTCAGTATGTCAAGGATGAGCATCAGAAGTTGGCAAGGGCATTATAACCTTTTCCAATACTACAGTGGAAATGGGATCATATTACCCATGACTTTGTGGTGCATATTCCTAGGACAGCCAAAGGTCATGATTCTATATGGGTGATAGTTGACAGGTTGACTAAGTCAGCTCACTTCCTTTCAGTCAAGATGATGTATATAATAGAGAAGTTGACACAAATACATGTTGATGAGATAGTTTATCTTCATGGTACTCCCATTAACATAATATCTGACAGAGGTCCACAATTTACAAGTCAGTTTTGGGAATGTCTACATAAAGCTTTGGGGACATAGCTGAGGTTTAGCATAGATTTTCACCCAGAGATAGATGGTCAGTTTGAGAGGACCATTCACACTTTAGAATATATTTTGAGAGCTTGTGTCCATTAGTTTCTTGGAAGTTGGTATGTACATCTGAGTTTGATTGAGTTCACCTATAATAATAGTTATCATTGAAGTATAGATATGGCACTGTATGAATCTTTGTATGGGATACGTTGTTAGTCACTGCTTAGTTGGTATGAAATAGGTAAGTATCAGCTTTTGGGTCCTAAGCTAATAACACAGACTACGGAGAACATCAAGGTGATACAACAATAGTTGAAGGCATCCCATGATAGATAAAAGTCATATGTTGATGTTTGCAATAGACTGTTAGAGTTCCAAGTTGGAGACTGTGTATACCTTCAAGTTTCCCCTTGGAAGGGCATGTTGAGGTTTCATAAGAAGGGTTATTTGGATCCTAGGTATATGGGACCATACCCTATTTTGGAAAGTGTTGAGAAGGCGACATACAAGCTCAAGTTACCATTAGAGTTGCACAGGTTACATAATGTCTCCATGTTGAGGAAGTTTCATCTTGATCAGTGCAGGTGTTGCAGCTAGTGGAGGTTGAGTTGGAGGAGGATTTTTCTTATGAGGAGGGTCATGTGTTGATCCTAAATAGGAGAGAAAATAAGCTAAATAAGAAGGATGTATCCTTAGTGATAGTGTTGTGGCATCACTGTGGTGTGGAGGGAAGCCATGTGGGAATTAGAGCATGAGATGCGTAGGAAGTACTGCCTATGTTCGTGTAGGATTTCAGGGGCGAAATCCTTGTTAGGGGTTTATGATTGTAAGACCTCTGGCCTAGCTTTATGGTGAACATTATTTCTTATCATAATTGGATTCTTAAATCCCTAATTAAATCATAATATCCACTTTGATATCATGTGACAAACCTAAGTTTCAAATTTGTTCTAGTTTGGATAGTGTTTGAGCAAGTTATGCATTTTTGTGATTGTTTTGGGATTTTACGCAATTTACCCATATCGATGATTTTCTTGCAAATTTTCACATACTTTTTGTTCCTCACATGTATTCTTATCATGATTTAGTTATTTGTTCTTTGGGTACTTTATTACTCCTTGGTTTGGTGGTGACATCTACCTAGGGTTTAGATTAGGGTTTCCTCTCATATATGGGCTACCCTGAGTGACATAACTTGATGGTTCCCTTGGTTTGGTAAGATATGATGGCCTTCTTAGTGTGTTGGGATCTGATGTTGGTCTCATTAGGTGTGAGGGCCGATGGTTTTCTCTCTTGAAGCTCACTGGATTGATGGTTCACCAAGTGGGGTCTTGAAACGATGGTGATGCTAGGGGTTTTCACCCTTGATCAAGATCTAATGGTCACCCTACTGTTGGAGGTTGATGGATACCATGGGAGTCAAGACTTTATGGCTCTCCTAGCTCCAACAACCAATGGGTCTTCTAATTTTTATCGACATGATGTCCTTGACCTTGGACACATGGCAAACATGGCTAGACACCTTAACCTTTTATTCTCTCTCCACCATAGCTTTATATACCTTCCCCCTCCCATGCAAACAAGTTCTTTAACCACCTAGATCTCTCCATATTACTTTCAACTTGGAGCTCATCCCTCTTTTCTTGGTGGAGAATAAGGTGCTAGAGGTAGAAGAAGGTGGTTGATCTGCTTGCATGTGCACCTAGGGTTTAGATTTACCCTAGTTGAGGTCGTTTGGTGCTTCCTTACTTGGTTTCTTGGCCTAGGTATGTGAGGTCTCCCTTCCTTCCTTTGTTTTCCTCATGATCTAACCTTTCCTCTCTTCTTCCTGGTTAGATCCATGGTGGATCATGTGGTATAACTTGAAGAACACCTCCTCTTTGCTTCTTTGACCTAGGGTTTGCTTGCCTTTGGAGAAGGAACTAGCTTGGCTGAGAATACTCAACCTAGGGTTTTCTCCTCTCCTTCTTCAAGCTACCTTTTTGTTTAGAGATTCATCCTCATCATATATGTGAGTTATATAACTTTCTCCACATTTATTACTTACTCATAGCTTGCATGTACTATTTCTTGCTTAAGAATGATGTTCTAAGTAGAAAGGTAGCATCTTTGCCTAGGGTTTATGCTTATATGGTAGTTCTTGAGTAGATGATCTTCCTAGATTCCCTCATTATCTATGTGCACATTTCTTCCACGGATATGGGCGCTCTAGACCTTGCTTGCATCTAGAAGTCAATGGGTCTTGTTCCTTGGAATTAGGGTTTTCCTAGAGATGACAGACGATTGTTTTCCCTTAGTGCTTTGGACTATTTTTCCCCTTGTTCATGATCTAATGGTTGGAACCTTGTGCCAATGGATTCTGGGTACCATTGCTTCTATTTGGACTTTCTTTTTTTCCTTGAACCAATGGCTAGGTTTCCTCTCACAACTAATGGTTTTGATGCTCTCTCTCAAGTGGCTAAATCAATAGTTTTAGGTCCTATTAAAAGATGGTTTCCTTGTTCCCTTAAAACGTGGTTTTGCTGATCTATTTTCTCACTTAGTGGTGACACTTAATGACCTCACTGGTTCACCAACCAATGGTTCCACTAGGTTGATGCTTCATGAACCAATGGTTCAACTGGATCGATGGTTCAACAACCAATGGTTTCCCTACTTTCAAAGTTCATGGTCTTCATAGTGTCACAGTTGATGGTGGACCTGATGTCCAAAACTGATGGTGCTTTTAAAGTCAACAAATAATAACTCTTGTAGGTGTTTCAATGCTATGGCTTCTCGTGATCCAATAGTGGTGGTTAGTGCATTTGCTTCAATGGTCTTTCTAGGTCATACCTCAATGATTTTCCTAGATGGATAGTTCATGGTTTTGCTTGTATGGAACTTTATAGTTCATTTTAATGGTTGGGTTTGATGCTACCAATACAATGGTTATGCTTTTACTTGATGCACCCATGATTCGATGGAGGTATTAGGGTTAGGGTTTGTGCTTTGACCTAAGCAAGCATGTGAACAAATGGTTAGTGGTTTTTTGAATTATAACATCAACTTAACCTTCTTTGTGGAACCTGACGTTAATATAAATGAATGATGGTGATTAATTGTACCTATCTTTAAAATGAGATGATGAGGAAATAATATGTCAATGTGGTGGTAACCCTAATGTGTTACTTTGTGAACAATATTTCTCCTATGTAATGCAATCTTATGTTACGCATATGATGATGCATGTTGAACCTTCTTCAAGGTGTGGAAAGATAATGATGTTCTTATAGGTGATTATGTGATTGTCTTAATGGCCTTTGGGCATGTTTTGGGCCCTACTGGAGGTGTAATCCTATTCATGATGTGACAAGGATCATTATCCTATGATAATGTCATAAGAATTATATCTCATACGTTTTATATATTCTGAAGTTGCAGTATACCCATTTTTTAGAACGCTTTTATGGTTTGCTTGTAACTTGATTGATGCAATTAAAAGATACCCAAATGACATTACCTAATCAAGTGAAACCCTAATCATGTAGCCCCCTATGTCGTAGATCTTTTCCATTTTTAGGACTTGCTGGATGGTGAAACAAGTAATTCTCTAATGGAAGCTCGAAGTCTTATATTGTTGAGTATATGCATGTTTTTGAGGATGGTTGTGGTCATACCTCAGTAGGAGAATGGTCGTGGTCATATCTCGGATACTTATATATGTGATGTGGTTGAGGATATCTATGGTTTTACCTTGGATGATAGGAATTGTATACCCTAGTTACTAGTGCCATGACCTTTATACCAAGGGAGGACTAGGTTGTTTTGCATCTTGAGCTTATGTGTCACTACGACATTCTCGTACTGACTGAGGGTGGATGAGATCTTCAGATTCTAGCTCTCCTAGATATTGTACATAACTAGTTTTGACTTAGTAGTGGCCAGTTGGAGTCTGATTGGTATACCTCAAACTCCCCATGTCGTAATAAAAGAAAATCCATCTGTGTAGCTTATCTTCTTAGGGTTAAACATGATTCACATTGGTTGATAACCCTTGCCTTCTTTATTATAATGTTTAGTTGTGGTATAATGTGGTAAGAGAAATTAAATATTAAAGGATGATAGGTGTATCTAGTTCATTTGTATACTATGCTAATCATTCTTACTTATTTAGTTGTTTAGTCTGTTATATCTCCTTAATTCGTTTAACTCATTTTATAATATAACATACTATAATTAATAACCGTTGTTGAGAGTTATATCTCTCATCGGGATGTGGGTCTCACCTTGTGGGTCACCACTCACCATATCACTTTAGGTGGTCGTCAGCAGTGTGATTAGGTTTGTGGAGGTGCAGAAAAGCAGTCTGAAGAGAAGTAGGAGAAGGAGGTTAGCTTGTAGGTAGAGTGTCTTAGAGTCATCCTTGTACTCTCAAGTATGGGAAGGGGATGTTTTAGATGATAAGTATATTGATTCAAGTTTTTGGCAGTGTTCGATGTTTTATAAGACATGTATATGTGGAACACATCTTCTGTATATAGGTTGTGGCCTCAGCAACTGGACAAATATGTAAATACATGTTATGGCATATCCTCTTGTGCAGGTTTATGCACCCTTATGTAAATGTTTTTGGTTATGTTAGTGATGTTTATTTGGTTTTAATTATTCCTATTTTCTGGCTATGTAGTTAATTAGTGATTGATCATGTTTTTGGTTTATAGTAATCTCATTTAATGTGACGAGTTGTAACAAAAATGTACAAAACTAATTAGTTGAGAAAGATAAAAGCATGTTTTTAACACATTAAAACTTAATATTTGATGATTAAAGAAAAATATATGACGCTATGGAATTTAATATGCATATGAAAAATACAAAAAAAAGTTCCTAAAACTTGAAAGGACACACCTTGTATGGGTAGGAATATAGTGTTTGGAACTAAGATTCCAAATAATGATAAGGTGAAGAAGAGATAATTTTGTATGTGAAACTTGAACAATGTGTAGTGGTCATGGGAAATCATGTAGTAGTGTACATAACATATGAATGTGTATAAGGAAATTATGGAGAATATATATTAGAAGAAGGATTTTAGATGTATAGATCCATAATAATAAGAGGACGTTCATATGATGGGTATAATTTGAGATGACAAATGTGTAGGATGATAGAAGAGAACACTAAAAATCTAAGGTAATCACAGACCATCCAATGTGTGTTATGAGGAGGTGAAGTAAATAATCATGATATGATGAGGAAATTAGGGAAGCATTTAGGAAATGATCTCTTATAAATAGAAATAATGTGACTAATAATGAATAAATTAACTAAACATAAAGCAACTTGAGGAGAAATAATAATTAATATGATATAGAACCAGTTTCATGTCAAGGATGAATCATCAAGATAAAATTGAGAATGAATGACATAAAGAGGGGCAACTATAAGATTGTTCTATAATAATAATGAAATAAATAGAATGCTATAATGAAGAAACAAGAATAAATTAAAGATGGCATGACGAGTTAATATAATATTGACATGACCCCTTTCTAAGATTATAGGACAAGAAATCAATCAATAAGATGTTTTAATAGTAGGATTGTTCAACAATAATGTGCTTTAGCCATCGGACAAAGCTGTGATGGTGATAATCAAGAGGAAAAGTGATATCATGTGGAACGTACCAATGTGATGTTGGATTAGTTGTGAGTTATAACAAGCTAAAGGTTGCTATCGGGGATGAAGAGGATGAACCTATATACAAAAGTGTTTATTAATTGGATGATTTTTTAGAATACATTAACGAATTTTACTCAATGCAATAAATCTTAATAACAAATATATGACAAGAATAGTACATACATGAGAATGAATGTAAAACATGATGGATTCACCCCTAATGGGTAAATTGTAATATGATGATAGGGACTAGAAAATAAATATGATTAAGATACAATAAGAAGGAAGAATTGAATATGATCATACCACTAATTCTAAGGAAAATGTCAATGGTCTAGAATAAAATAAGGAATAATGCATAAGAAAATGGATCTTGAAATCAGTTCTACATGATCAATCCTAAGATTCTAAAAGAAACTTCATGATGAATAAGAAATAATGATGATGAAGTAACATAATTTGTATCTAAGAGCTTTATGAAAAGGGCTACATGCATCTAATTATTTTTCTTATCCCTAACCTTCAGATTTTTGGGACAAAATCCTCTTTAGGGGTTTATGGATGTGAGACCATGAACCTAGCTTAACATTGATTCCTCTCTAAACTTTCTTATTATTGTAATTGTATGCTTTATTGTGTTTTAAGAGCAAGTCCTCAAGATAAACCTCACTTTGATTAAAATTTTATATTATTTTCCCTAGTTCCAAGTATCCTTGCAAGTTGCGGACTTTATTGTAAAATAAGTATAGTATGAGGACCTAATTGAAAATTATGTGAAAAATATCAAACATGTGTTTTTTTCATACTCACACTCATTTTTGTCTTAGAATCAACTAGTTAAGAGACATTACTAATCTAACTTCAATTAGATGTTGTTTGCCTTGATCTTATAATTACATGTGTGTTTGTGGACTAATGTGAAATTTAACCAAATTAAGGAAAAAAAATACAATTTTTGTATAAGTTAAGTACATATTGTTTACTTTCATAAGTGTGTTGTATTGAACGAGTTTATAGTAAGGTCATATTTACCCTCCTTTCCTTGGGTCCAGATTGGTCACTTGTGTTGTGGGATTTTTAATTTTTTGGCCTTTTAACTTATATATTTACAACCCCTCGACCCCATCTTAAATTTTAAAATAAAAGGGGTCTTACAGGACAAGGAGGAGCAATCTAGAAACCTGTAAAAACTCAATGAACCTCAATGGCTATGGATTTGTGCTTGCATGTTTGTGCATGTTGGAGATACAACCTACTTTGCGGATCTTTAACCCTATAGATTTTTTTTCACTATCATTCACATAAATTATCCTTTTTTATTTCTTTTATCTATTATATTCTCTATCTTCTTCTTCATTATGACGAGCTCCATATGTTTCCATGGTGTTTCTTGTTCCAAACAACTAAATCGCCTTCTTTTCTCCTCTTTTGCCCTAGATATTGCACAAAGGATCTTCTTTTGGACCTTTGGAGGGTGTTTATTAGATGTGGTATTGTGTTATTAGTTGTCTAGAGTGGATATGGAATTCATCTTACATGGAAGCTCATCATTGTGAGAAAGGAGACAGGTCTATGCATGACTATTCATGTTGACTATCAAGCTTCCATAGGTCATCCCACAGCTTGATATCTTTGTTTCTAACCTTGAACAGGTAAGATCATCTCTTTCCTCTCTCTTTTTGTTTTATATATTTACTTCTTCTTCCTCTTGACCGAATCCATGGTCACCTCTGGTGTTTTATCTTTCTAGAGATAAAAATTCCACCTTCTCTCTCTTTGACATAGATGAGATTAGATCTAACTAGATGGAACCTAGATGGGGTTTTAGGAGGTTAATGGTGATGTTTGAAGACTAATGCATGTGGACTAGAAAAGGAGGATCCTTCCCACACATTTCCAGGTGTCTTGCTTACTTGTCCCTTTATTTAATCATGCATTCATAGCTTAAATAATAGATAAATTCTTAAAACTCATCTTACATACCTAGATCTTGCTCTATATGATGTTCAACTATTGTAGATTGGTTTGTTTCGTTATGGGATGACCTTAGAATTTTTTGTGTTTCTCTATGTTTTAATTTTGATTCATGGTGTTAATAGGGTATATTCTTGTGGTTAAGGTTGAAAAATTGAAATATATATGATTTTGCCCTAAAAATGACTCATTTGCGTCTTTTGGATACCATAATTATGGGAAAAAATCTATATGATCTTGATTTCCATATGCATGATTACATAGTTTTTAAATAACACAATTCTACAACTTTCATGATGCTGGAAATATGAAATTCATCAAGACTATATAGATTGATTCAACATTGTCTAGATTATATGTGTTTTAAAAACATGATCACATCTCACGTATATAGCAATATACAACTAAAATTATCCAGTATTTGTAGTTTTTTAAAACATCCATTGATTAATAAAAAATACATCTCTCTTACTTGATGATCCATTATTGTCTAATCGGGTGATTTTTCATACACATGTAATCTAAATGGTATAGATCACATCTTTTATGAATGAAAAGAAAACTTTGGACTCCTATAGATATTAGAATCCAAGTTTTGTAGAGTTTGGGTTTCTTTATGCATAAAGGTGTATTAAATGATGGAATTAGGGTTTTTCAACCCAATAAACATCAAAGTGTCACATATTTGTCTTTTCACCCCTCTAACCCTAATTTGACTTAAAAGGGATAAATTTGGGATTTTTGCATAAAAGATACCTTTTTGTAGCACAATCATGTATATGGAACCTAAAGTAGGGTTTGTGGATTTAGAAAGTCGAAAGGAGCAATAATTGGACTAAAAGGGTAATATGGATAAAACATAAGAAGGTGGACATATAAACCTAACTTGAGAATCAATTCAGTCCATTGATAGGATTTAGAGTCATGTAGTGACACATGGGTGTATGCATTGAATTTTAGGTTGACTTGCTTGATTGTGTGGGTAATTCTACTATTCCTATTTGGACTGCAAATTCTCTTGAGATGGGTATGTGGTTATGCCTAATATTACCTGTTGAAGTTGAATTTCAAGTTCACTTGCTTGATTGTGTGGTTAATTCTACTATTCCTATTTGGACTGCAAATTCTCTTGAGATGGGTATGTGGTTATTCCTAAGATTACGTGTTGTAGTTTCATGCAGTTACTCAGAGGTTTTCCTCGCATGGTTGAAATTATATGCTTGCTTGTTTATTTCATTCCATGCAAACTTTAAAGTGACTATGATTATCACATTATATATGAACATGACTAGCCCAAATCTAGGCCACCTCTAGATCTATGGAAAGGCCATCCACTTGGATAGGGGAAGGCATATTTTACTACCAGCCTGAATCGTGGGTACATGAGAAGTCACCCACTTGGATAGGGGGAGACATGAGAAGTCACCCATCTAGATGGGGGGAGACATGATAAAGTCACCCGCATAGATAGGAGGAACATGATGAAGTCATCCTCCTGGACAGGAGAAGATAATGAATACTACAGTATGAGGCCCTGAGGGGTTATGACAGAGGTTGGAGAAACCTAGATTGCATAGTCATGGTGAAAATGTTAAATTTGGTTTATTAAAAATTAATTTTTAAAATATATGGCTAGCATTATTTGGGAGATTTTGTTTACCCCACATACCGGTATGACTTGTCAGACTAAATGATGTTTTGATTATCGAAATTTTTAGGATAATCTTGCAGGAAATTAGATATTCAAAGAAAGAAGGCATTGAAAGTAAATAAATGAAGTAAGGCCTGGAGGATATAGATAAATGGTCTATTTCTCGATAAATCCTAGAATCCATATTTTGTAAACTTTGGAAAAGAATTTTTTTATCATGCACCAAGTTTAATTAGTTTAGTAAAATTTATTAATTATTTATGATTATATGAAAAACCATTTGATCCTATTTTTGGGATAACGACACTCATTTCTTGGCCTTCCTTAATGGGGGTTTTCCGGGGAATGGAGTCGTTACACACTTGCCCTTAAAAATATGAGATGAACTCTACAACATTTAATTAGTCCCTAGAGGATATATGCAATGTGGTTTATATACCTTTGAATTAGAAATTCTTAAAATACAAATTTGATATGATGTCCTTAATAATGACGATTAATATTGTAGCACTTTAGTATATTTCCCTAATAGTAATTCTACTGGAATCTAGCTTGAAGTAAGATGGTTCATATATGCTTAACTTTGGTCTACTTGTACTCTAATATTGACTTAACCATAACATTTTCACCCTTTGAGGTTTCAATCTAAAACTTTGGATCTTATTTGATTTCTCTCTTTGGAGGTTATGTGAAATTATAGGTGGATATGAAAGGACTTATTACTATTTTTGTCTTAACAATATTTTAGGCCTTCTTGGGTCCTATAATTTGTGGGCCTTGTTATGGAAAATGATGTAACATGAATCTTATTGTGTGTGGTATGGAATATGTGGATATCTTTTATATATAATTCAATTATTACACTTAATTAATTTCTATAATTATATCTATATACATTGTTTGTAACTTGTTTGATGTAATTGAAAATAAGTTATTGGTTGAACTATTCAAGTGTAAACCTAATCACATAGTGCCATGTGACCATTGAGCTATGTTAGTGTTAGAGATTACTGGATAGTGAAATGAGTTTCCTTGTACCAAACTCATATAGTGAAAAGGAGCTCATAGTCATATACTATTGAGTATATGCATGTGGGGGGAGTGTTGTCTCATCTTGACTTTAAGGTGTTTGGGAACAACTGCGGTTTTGTCTTAATTTATATGTGATTAAAAGTGGCTATGGACATACCTTGGATTTGAGGGTTGTATAACCTGATTTTTGTTTCATGGCCTATGTGCACAAGACAGACTAAGTTTTTAATGGGATGTTCGTTGTGCCCCTATCAGAAATTGATATGTTGTGCAACAATAATTTTTCACTCATATTGACCATGTTGGCTAAATTGGACATTATTATAATCCCTTTGTTTCGATGATGACAAACATTTCATTCTTGTGGATCTAACGTGCTACTTGAGTGTTGCAGGAATTAGGTGGATGACAAACTACTTGGAAGATCTATATGCTCAAATTGCTTTAATTCATGATTGTAAACAAATGTAAATACTTGTACAAGTATATAATGTACAAGTACTTAGATATCATGTAAATCAAGCGTTTAGATCTTCCCTAGCCAATAACAACACTTAGATAGGTCATTCCCTATAATAGTGTCACATCTGCACACTCACACTTAGTATCTAGTTCAAAACATTGAAATAGGGTCATTCTCAGTCGACAAACTCCTCGACCGAGACACTCTCGGTCGAAAAATTCCTCGACTGAGTTTTACCCAAGTAGCTGTTAGACCCAGAAGACAAGGTGGTTGGGAGTTGGAAATGAACATTGTAAACACTTACTCCAGGACGTCCCTTGGTCGACAAATCCTCGACCAAAAAGGACTCTCGATCGATAATTTTTCGACCGAGAAGAGTTCTATCTGCACTTTTCAGGATTAATTAACTAGCAGTTGCTAAAGCAACTAATGGCTACCTAACAGCTAGTTAAGCACTAAGAACCCCCTAGAAAGTGTCTAGAACGTCCTTAAGCATCCATAGGCCATTCCTATAAATAGGACAAGCCATAGGACACCCAAATTACACTTGTGCTACAGTTGAGCATTCATACTTGCAATTGGAAATTCATTTTTGTGAGCAATTGAGCAATTCCAACATTGGTTATACATTTCCATTGCTCTAGATTCGTGTCCTATAGGCTAGCATCTCCTACCCACTACACTTACACTTCCATACACATTGGTTAGGAGATCAAAATGCTTGATATAGGAAATCAAGCCCTGTGCTATAAGTGGTAATTGTAATTTCTATTTTTTCTTCTTGTTCCTTTATATTGTTTGTATTCTCCTTGCTACTCCTAGGGTTTGAGGCTGCGGAATGGAGAAGGTTCTTCTCGGTGGAGAAGGTGGACTTTGGACTACTTCAAGAAGGTTGTCTCAACGGGAAGCTACTTCAAGAGGAAGTCTACTTCAAGGGGGAGCTTGAGGTTACTTCACAGAAGGCTGCTTCGAGGTTGGGGAGATTACTTCTAGGTGAAGGTTGTCTGAAGGGTTTGGTGAAAGTGTTGTAATTTTATGTAACATCCTTGCGAGGTAATAAAATTAAATACTTTCAAAATCTCGGTTAGGTAAGAAACCGGGTAGTGGATTGACTGCCTTAGTATTTGCTAAGGTAGGAACCACTCTAAACACCTTGTCTCCTTATTATTATCTCAATTGTGGTTGTTTGAGTTAAATTATTTTAAAATATCCATAAAACCCTATTCACCCCCCTCTAGTGGTTTTTCAATTGGTATCAGAGCAGGGCTTCAAGGAACTCTAACAAAGTCTTGAAGAATGGGTGACGGGGTACTCAACAACCTCAACTTGGAAGGAACAATTGTGGCAAGACCTCCACCTTTTGATGGCACTAACTACACTTACTGGAAGAGGAGGATGCAGTTCTACTTCCAAAGAATCATCTAGGATTTATGGAGGATGGTATCCAATCCATATGAATTTCCTCAAATAGAGTATGCAAATTGGGATGCTAATACGGTAAGATCAGCCCAAATGAATGCAAAAGTTGTAAGTATACTCTATTATTCAATTTCCGTTGGTGAATTCAATAGAATATCAAATTGTGAAATGGCATATGAGATATGGCATAGACTTTCTATAACATATGCAGGAACTGTTCAAGTTAAGAATTCTAAAATCAGAATGCTTGAGCAAAAATTTGAACAGTTTTGTATGGATCAAAATGAGTCTATTAGTGAAATGTATGCAAAATTCTCTTCTATTGTGAATGCTTTAAATGCTTTAGGTAAAGTAATTAGTGAAGAAGATCAAGTTTCAAAAATTCTTAGGTCTCTTCCTCCCAAATACAAGCCTAAGGTGATTGTTATTGAAGAAACAAATGATCTCACCCGGCTAAGGATGGAACAACTTATTGGCAACCTAGAAGCACATGAGGCAACTTTGGAAGAGGAAGAAAGACGAGAACATAAACTTCAACAAGGGAGAAAGAAGGACATTGCATTCAAAGCATCAACCAAGATCAATCATGACACAAGTGAAGATGATAGTGAAGAAGAAACTCTCATTATAAATGGTAAGCAGCATAAAAGTTTTAAAACTAACAAAACTTCTAGTATTTCTTCTTCCAGGTGCTTTGAATGTGGCAAAAAGGGACACATGAAAGGTGATTGTCCAAAATTCAAGAAAGGAAAGAAATCATCTCACAAAAAGAAAGAAAAAGCATATAAAGCTACATGGGATGATTCAAGTAATGATAGTGATGATGGAAAAGAAGAAGTAGAATGTCTTATTGCTACAACAAATGAAGAAGAAGAAGAAGAGGTAAGTCTTTTTCATCTACCAAAAGAAGATCTAATTTCTAGTCTTCAAGATACACATGAGAAATATATTGAGTGCAAGAAGAAATTTAAGAAATCAAATAAAGAGTTACATGCTAACCTTCTTGCTCGCACATCTGAAAATGAAGATCTCAAAAAGTGTATTAAAGATTATGATATTAAGCTTAAATCTGTAGAAGCAAATTGCAATCTTCTTTCCCTAGAAAAGTTAAACTTGTAAACTCAAGTAAATGATCTTCAAAGACAATCTATTTTGTGTACACATCTAGATTATGATATTATTGTGAAAGAAAGAGATTCTTTATTATCTAATCTAGATCAAGAAAAATTAGATATCAAGAAGAAAATGGATGAGATTATGAAGTTACAACAAAAAGTGAGTAGCTTGAGTAACAATAATATTTTTGATAATATCTTAAATGATTCTTATCGTCAAATTGGAAGGAGAGGACTAGGTTATAAGACTAAGGGAAAATCCTATCAAAAACCTAGTTGGATAAGGACACAAGTACTAGAGAATCAATCCATGTATGTACCCAAGAACAACTCAACTCCTAGAAAGAGAAATGAGATTGACTCTATTAGTTTTCATTATTGCTTGTGTCTTAGACACTACTCTTTCTCATGCCCATACAATAAAAGGAATGATGACCTAGCTTGGGTTCCTAAAACTTAGAAGTTTAAATTTGACTAGTTGAGATTTGACCTAAATTGATTCTTGATATACAAATGTCATAACTCAACACAATCGAGCTTTAACTTTCATATTCTTGTTTTACTTAGAAACAATTACTGAAAATAGTTCTGAAACAGTATAGAAACAATCTCGGTCGAGAAACTTTTCGACCGAGAACATTTTCGGTCGAGAAATAGTCGACTGAGCAGGTTACTGTTTTCAAGTTTGCAACAAATCTGATAAAACCTGTACAAACAGCAGCATTCTCGGTCGAGAAAAATGTCGACCGAGATAAATTTGGTCGACAAACAGTTCGACTGAATCAAGTTCTGCTGAACCTATTTTCAATTAATCTAGTTTGCTATCAATTTGTTATAAATGATTGATTTAATATGAAAATCAAGAATAAATCTTGGAGACCATCTTTGAAACAAGACATATTAATCTTTTTGCATCATGAATTAAGGTATAACATTATGAATATGAAATCCTTAAACATATTGCAAATGTGTTATATGAAGACTGATTTTGAACAAACCTTATTCATTGATTGAAAAAGTTTATTCAGCATGTTCATTTACATGGTTTGTCTTAAAATTGAAAACTTATAAACCTAAATGAGATTATTTTGGTTTATTCTCTACATGGTTTGGCTTAAAACTGAAAAAATGAACCATGATTAGTTTAATCAAGGAAATTATTGTTTTATCATAATCCACATGGTTTTTTTCCTAAGTATTCCTTGGTCTATCTATATAGGAACCATGTATATTGAATTCTAATTTAAAATAATCATAATCATTGTATTTATATGCTTTTATCTTGATCATTGCATTGTGGATATGCTTCTACTGTTCTATCATAATTATTGTGCCATGATAATTGTGTTTCATTGGTTTGTCTAAAATAATCTTTGATCCATATATACAAACCATTATTGGATATTATTCTTGATCATTGTGATTCAGCTCATATGAAGATGCCATTTTGCATAAATAGTAAAACTTCATGGCACAAATGCATTTTAATTTGAAAATCTACAGAAATTTCCTCTTGGTTGAAATCAAGTTTGACCAAGGGGCGCTATGGTCGAAGTCAAGGTCGACCTAAAATAAGCTTGACAAAATGCTTATTTGTAAATCATTTTATTGAAATCAACCTTAGTATATTAAACAAGATTCTAGTGCATATCTCTCATAAAAGTTTAATTTATTATGATCTAATGATTGTTATAACCTTAGCATCTTAAAATTATCTTGATTATAAGATTAAGGGGGAGTTCACAAAAAAAAACTTTGTAAACATGTTATGACCTTAGTATTTTTAATCTTAGTTATGAAAATAAAGGAATCTACAAATTTCATGAATGTGATATATATCTTGTTCTTAATGGAATTCTCTAAACAAATCAGGGCTTATGATCCCGTGCATTTGGTTAGAGACACTTTTCATGTACTCTAAGCTTAAATTGTTCTCATATCATTTTTAGGGCTTAACATCCCTTGCAAAATGGATGAGAAATCAACATGTATCCATCATGAGCTTAAGGGAATCTCATTTCATTTTCAGGGCTTAACATCCCTTGTAAAATGGATGAGAAATCAATACACATATGCCATGAACTTAAAAGGAACTCATATCATTTCAAGGCTTAACATCCTTTGCAAATGATTGAGAAATAATTTGTGGCTAAATTTAACAATAATTGGTTTGCATTAATCCCTTGCTTTTAAATTGAATATCTCTTTAAGGGGGAGCATAGCATAAAATTAAGGGGGAGAAATAAAAAGTCATACTAAATGATTATCTTGGATATCTTTTTGAAATGACAAAGGGGGAGAAATAATATAAAATCAAAAACATAAAATAAAATGAGTTTCATAATATCTTGGCCAGCACACACTTGCAAAACAAGAATGGCTACAAAAGGTAAACTTCAGGTATGAAACTCATATGATTTATATTTCCTTATTTTATATTATGGAAATGTTTGTCATCTTCAAAATGGGGGAGATTGTTGGCTAAATTAGACATTATTATAATCCCTTTGTTTCGATGATGACAAACATTTCATTCTTGTGGATCTAACGTGCTACTTGAGTGTTGCAGGAATTAGGTGGATGACAAACTACTTGGAAGATCTATATGCTCAAATTGCTTTAATTCATGATTGTAATCAAATGTAAAAACTTGTACAAGTATATAATGTACAAGTACTTAGATATCATGTAAATCAAGCGTTTAGATCTTCCCTAGACAATCACAACACTTAGATAGGTCATTCCCTATAATAGTGTCACATCTGCACACTCACACTTAGTATCTAGTTCAAAACATTGAAACAGGGTCATTCTCAGTCGACAAACTCCTCGACTGAGACACTCTCGGTCGACAAATTCCTCGACCGAGATTGACCCAAGTAGCTATTAGACCCAGCAGACAAGGTGGTTGGGAGTTGGAAATGAACATTGTAAACACTTGCTCCAGGACGTCCCTCGGTCGACAAATCCTCAACCGAGAAGGACTCTCGATCGACAATTTGTCGACCGAGAAGAGTTCTGTCTGCACTTGTTAGGATTAATTAACTAGTCATTGCAAAAGCAACTAATGGCTACCTAACGGCTAGTTAAGCACTAAGAACCCCCTAGAAAGTGTCTAGAACTTCCTTAAGCATCCATAGGCCATTCTTATAAATAGGACAAGCCATAGGACACCCAAAGTACACTTGTGCTACACTTGAGCATTCATACTTGCAATTGGCAATTCATTCTTGTGAGCAATTGAGCAATTCCAACATTGGTTATACATTTCGGTTGCTCTAGATTTGTGTCCTATAGGCTAGCATCTCCTACCCACTACACTTATACTTCCATACACATTGGTTAGGAGATCAAAGCGCTTAATATAGGAAATCAAGCTTGTGCTACAAGTGGTAAATTATAATTTCTATTTTTCTTTCTTGTTCCTTTATATTGTTTGTATTTTCCTTGCTACTCCTAGGGTTGGAGGATGCGGATTGGAGAAGTTGGACTTTGGACTACTTCAAGAAGGTTGTCTCAATGGGAAGCTACTTCAAGAGGAAGGCTACTTCAAGGGGGAGCTTGAGGTTACTTCACGGAAGGCTGCTTCGAGGTTGGTGAGATTACTTCTAGGTGAAGGCTGTCCGAAGGGTTTGGTGAAAGTGTTGTAATTTTATGTAACATCCTTGTGAGGTAATAAAATTAAATACTTCCAAAATCCCAGTTGGGTAAGCAACCGGGTAGTGGATTGACTGCCTTAGTATTTGCTAAGGTTGGAACCACTCTAAACACCTTGTCTCCTTCTTATTATCTCAATTATGGTTGTTTGAGTTAAATTATTTTAAAATATCCATAAAACCCTATTCACCCCCCTCTAGTGGTTTTTCAATTGGTATCATAGCAAGGCTTCAAGGAACTCTAACAAAGTCTTGAAGAATGGGTGACGGGGTACTCAACAACCTCAACTTGGAAGGAACAATTGTGGCAAGACCTCCACCTTTTGATGGCACTAACTACACTTACTGGAAGAGGAGGACGCAGTTCTACTTCCAAGGAATCTGTTGGGATTTATGGAGGATGGTATCCAATCCATATGAATTTCCTCAAATAGAGTATGCAAATAGGGATGCTAATACGGTAAGATCAGCCCAAATGAATGCAAAAGTTGTAAGTATACTCTATTGTTCAATTTCCATTGGTGAATTCAATAGAATATCAAATTGTGAAATGGCATATGAGATATGGCATAGACTTTCTATAACATATGAAGGAACTGTTCAAGTTAAAAATTCTAAATTCAGAATGCTTGAGCAAAAATTTGAATAGTTTCGTATGGATCAAAATGAGTCTATTAGTGAAATGTATGCAAAATTCTCTTCTATTGTGAATGGTTTAAATGCTTTAGATAAAGTAATTAGGGAATAAGATCAAGTTTCAAAAATTCTTAGGTCTCTTCCTCCCAAATACAAGCCTAAGGTGACTGCTATTGAAAAGCAAATAATCTCACCCGGCTAAGGATGGAACAACTTATTGGCAACCTAGAAGAACATGAGGCAACTTTAGAAGAGGAAGAAAGACAAGAACGTGAACTTCAACAAGGGAGAAAGAAGGACATTGCATTCAAAACATCAACCAAGATCAATCATGACCCAAGTGAAGATGATAGTGAAGAACAAACTATCATTGTAAATGGTAAGCAGTATAAAAGTTTTAAAACTAACAAAACTTCTAGTATTTCTTCTTCCAGGTGCTTTGAATGTGGAAAAAAGGGACACATAAAAGGTGATTGTCCAAAATTCAAGAAAGGAAAGAAATCATCTCACAAAAAGAAAGAAAAAGCATATAAAGTTGCATGGGATGATTCAAGTAATGATAGTGATGATGGAAAAGAAGAAGTAGAATGTCTTATTGCTACAACAAATGAAGAAGAAGAAGAAGAGGTAAGTCTTTTTGATCTACCAAAAGAAGATCTAATTGCTAGTCTTCAAGATACACATGAGAAATATATTGAGTGCAAGAAGAAATTTAAGAAATCAAATAAAGAGTTACATGCTAAACTTCTTTCTCTCACATCTGAAAATGAAGATCTCAAAAAGCATATTAAATATTATGATATTAAGCTTAAATCTGTAGAAGCAAATTGCAATCTTCTTTCCCTAGAAAAGTTAAACTTGCAAACTCAAGTAAATGATCTTCAAAGACAATCTATTTTGTGTACACATCTAGATTATGATATTATTGTGAAAGAAAGAGATTCTTTATTATGTAATCTAGATCAAACAAAATTAGATATCAAGAAGAAAATGGATGAGATTATGAAGTTACAACAAAAGTGAGTAGCTTGAGTAACAATAATATTCTTGATAATATCTTAAATGATTCTTATCGTCAAATTGGAAGGAGAGGACTAGGTTATAAGACTAAGGGAAAATCTTATCTAAAACCTAATTGGAGAAGGACACAAGTACTAGAGAATCAATCCATGTATGTACCCAAGAACAACTCAACTCCTAGAAAGAGAAATGAGATTGACTCTATTCGTTGTCATTATTGCTTGCGTCTTGGACACTACTCTTTTTCATGCCCATACAAGAAAAGGAATGATGATCTATCCTGGGTTCCTAAAACTTAGAAGTTTAAATTTGACTAGAATATATTTGACCTAAATTGATTCTTGATATAAAAATGTCATATCTCAACACAATCGAGCTTTAACTTTCATATTCTTGTTTTACTTGGAAACAATTACTGAAAACAGTTCTGAAACAATACAGAAACATTCTCGGTCGAGAAACTGTTCGACCGAGAACATTGTCGGTCGAGAAATAGTCGACCAAGCAGGTTACTATTTTCATGTTTGCAACAAATCTGATAAAACATGTACAAACAGCAGCATTCTCAGTCGAGAAAAACGTCGACCGAGATAAATTCGGTCGACAAACAGTTTGAATGAATCAAGTTCTACTGAACCTATTTTCAATTAATCTAGTTTGCTATCAATTTGTTATTAATGATTGATTTAATATGCAAATCAAGAATAAATCTTGGAGACCATCTTTGAAACAAGACATATTAATCTTTTTGCATCATGAATTAAGGTATAACATTATGAATATGAAATCCTTAAACATATTGCAAATGTGTTATATGAAGACTAATTTTGAAAAAACCTTATTCATTGATTGAAAAAGTTTATTAAGCATGTTCATTTACATGGTTTGTCTTAAAATTGAAAACTTATGAACCGGAATGAGATTATTTTGGTTTATTCTCTACATGGTTTGGCTTAAAACTGAAAAAATGAACCATGATTAGTTTAATCAAGGAAATCACTGTTTTATCATAATACACATGGTTTTTTTCCTAAGTATTCCTTGGTCTATCTATATAGGAACCATGTATATTGAATTCTAATTTAAAATAATCATAATCATTGTATTTATATGCTTTTATCTTGATCATTGCATTGTGGATATGCTTCTACTGTTCTATCATAATTATTGTGCCATGATCATTGTGTTTCATTGGTTTGTCTAAAATAATCTTTGATCCATGTATACAAACCATTAATGGATATTTTCTTTTTCATTGTGATTCACCTCATATGAAGATGCCATTTTGCATAAATAGTAAAACTTCATTACACAAATGCATTTTAATTTGAAAATCTGCAAAAATTGCCTCTTGGTTGAAATCAAGTTTGACCAAGGGGTGCTATGGTCGAAGTCAAGGTCGACCTAAAATAAGCTTGACAAAATGCTTATTTGTAAATCATTTTATTGAAATCAACCTTAGTATATTAAACAAGATTCTAGTGCATAGCTCTCATAAAAGTTTAATTTATTATGATCTAATGATTGTTATAACCTTAGCATCTTAAAATTATCTTGATTATAAGATTAAGGGGGAGTTCACAAAAAAAACTTTGTAAACATGTTATGACCTTAGTATTTTTAATCTTAGTTATGAAAATAAAGGAATCTACAAATTTCATGAATGTGATATATATCTTGTTCTTAATGGAATTCTCTAAACAAATCAGGGCTTATGATCCCGTGCATTTGGTTAGAGACACTTTTCATGTACTCTAAGCTTAAATTGTTCTCTTATCATTTTTAGGGCTTAACATCCCTTGCAAAATGGATGAGAAATCAATATGTATCCATCATGAGCTTAAGGGAATCTCATTTCATTTTCAGGGCTTAACATCCCTTGTAAAATGAATGAGAAATCAATACACATATGCCATGAACTTAAAAGGAACTCATATCATTTCAAGGCTTAACATCCTTTGCAAATGATTGAGAAATAATTTGTGGCTAAATTTAACAATAATTGGTTTGCATTAATCCCTTGCTTTTAAATTGAATATCTCTTTAAGGGGGAGCATAGCATAAAATTAAGGGGGAGAAATAAAAATTCATACTAAATGATTATCTTGGATATCTTTTTGAAATGACAAAGGGGGGGAAATAATATAAAATCAAAAACATAAAATAAAATGAGTTTCATAATATCTCGGCCAGCACACACTTGCAAAACAAGAATGGATACAAAAGGTAAACTTCAGATATGAAACTCATATGATTTATATTTCCTTATTTTATATTATGGAAATGTTTGTCGTCTTCAAAAAGGTGGAGATTGTTGGCTAAATTGGACATTATTATAATCCCTTTGTTTTGATGATGACAAACATTTCATTCTTGTGGATCTAACGTGCTACTTGAGTGTTATAGGAATTATGTGGATGACAAACTACTTGGAAGATCTATATGCTCAAATTGCTTTAATTCATGATTGTAATCAAATGTAAAAACTTGTACAAGTATATAATGTACAAGTACTTAGATATCATGTAAATTAAGCGTTTAGATCTTCCCTAGCCAATCACAACACTTAGATAGGTCATTCCCTATAATAGTGTCACATCTGCACACTCAAACTTAGTATCTAGTTCAAAACATTGAAACAGGGTCATTCTCAGTCGACAAACTCCTCGACTGAGACACTCTCGGTCGACAAATTCCTCGATCGAGATTGACCCAAGTAGTCGTTAGACCCAGCAGACATGGTGGTTGGGAGTTGGAAATGAACATTGTAAACACTTGCCCCAGGACGTCTCTCGGTCGACAAATCCTCAACCGAGAAGGACTCTCGATTAACAATTTGTCGACCGAGAAGAGTTTTGTCTGCAATTTTCAGGATTAATTAACTAGTCGTTGCTAAAGCAACTAATGGCTACCTAACGGCTCGTTAAGCACTAAGAACCCCCTAGAAAGTGTCTAGAACGTCCTTAAGAATCCATAGGCCATTCATATAAATAGGACAAGCCATAGGACACCCAAAGTACACTTGTGCTACACTTGAGCATTCATACTTGCAATTGGAAATTCATTCTTGTGAGCAATTGAGCAATTCCAACATTGGTTATACATTTCCGTTGCTCTAGATTTGTGTCCTATAGGCTAGCATCTCCTACCCACTACACTTATACTTCCATACACATTGGTTAGGAGATCAAAGCGCTTGATATAGGAAATCAAGCTTGTGCTACAAGTGGTAATTATAATTTCTATTTTTCTTTCTTGTTCCTTTATATTGTTTGTATTCTCCTTGCTACTCCTAGGGTTGGAGGATGTGGATTGGAGAAGATGGACTTTGGACTACTTCAAGAAGGTTGTCTCAACGGGAAGCTACTTCAAGAGGAAGGCTACTTCAAGGGAGAGCTTGAGGTTACTTCACGGAAGGCTACTTCGAGGTTGGTGAGATTACTTCTAGGTGAAGGTTGTCCGAAGGGTTTGGTGAAAGTGTTGTAATTTTATGTAACATCCTGGCGAGGTAATAAAATTAAATACTTTCAAAATCCCAGTTGGGTAAGCAACTGGGTAGTGGATTGATTGCCTTAGTATTTCCTAAGGTTGGAACCACTCTAAACACCTTGTCTCCTTCTTATTATCTCAATTGTGGTTGTTTGATTTAAATTATTTTAAAATATCCATAAAACCCTATTCACCCCCCTCTAGTGGTTTTTCAATTGGTATCATAGCAAGGCTTCAAGGAACTCTAACAAAGTCTTGAAGAATGGGTGACGGGGTACTCAACAACCTCAACTTGGAAGGAACAATCTTGGCAAGACCTCGACCTTTTTATGGCACTAACTACACTTACTAGAAGAGGAGGATGCAGTTCTACTTCCAAGGAATCTGCTGGGATTTATGGAGGATGGTATCCAATCCATATGAATTTCCTCAAATAGAGTATGCAAATTGGGATGCTAATACGGTAAGATCAACCCAAATGAATGCAAAAGCTGTAAGTATACTCTATTGTTCAATTTCCATTGGTGAATTCAATAGAATATCAAATTGTGAAATGGCATATGAGATATGGCATAGACTTTCTATAACATATGAAGGAACTGTTCAAGTTAAGAATTCTAAATTCGGAATGCTTGTGCAAAAATTTGAACAGTTTCGTATGGATCAAAATGAGTCTATTAGTGAAATGTATGCAAAATTCTCTTCTATTGTGAATGGTTTAAATGCTTTAGATAAAGTAATTAGGGAATAAGATCAAGTTTCAAAAATTCTTAGGTCTCTTCCTCCCAAATACAAGCCTAAGGTGACTGCTATTGAAGAAGCAAATGATCTCACCCGGCTAAGGATGGAACAACTTATTGGCAACCTAGAAGAACATGAGGCAACTTTAGAAGAGGAAGAAAGACAAGAACGTGAACTTCAACAAGGGAGAAAGAAGGACATTGCATTCAAAACATCAACCAAGATCAATCATGGCACAAGTGAAGATGATATTGAAGAACAAACTATCATTGTAAATGGTAAGCAGTGTAAAAGTTTTAAAACTAACAAAACTTCTAGTATTTCTTCTTCCAGGTGCTTTGAATGTTGAAAAAAGGGACACATAAAAGGTGATTGTCCAAAATTCAAGAAAGGAAAGAAATCATCTCACAAAAAGAAAGAAAAATCATATAAAGTTGCATGGGATGATTCAAGTAATGATAGTGATGATGGAAAAGAAGAAGTAGAATGTCTTATTGATACAACAAATGAAGAAGAAGAAGAAGAGGTAAGTCTTTTTGATCTACCAAAAGAAGATCTAATTGCTAGTCTTTAAGATACACATGAGAAATATATTGAGTGCAAGAAGAAATTCAAGAAATCAAATAAAGAGTTACATGCTAAACTTCTTTCTCTCACATCTGAAAATGAAGATCTCAAAAAGCATATCAAATATTATGATATTAAGCTTAAATCTGTAGAAGCAAATTGCAATCTTCTTTCCCTAGAAAAGTTAAACTTGCAAACTCAAGTAAATGATCATCAAAGACAATATATTTTGTGTACACATCTAGATTATGATATTATTGTGAAAGAAAGAGATTCTTTATTATCTAATCTAGATCAAGCAAAATTAGATATCAAGAAGAAAATGGATGAGATTATGAAGTTACAACAAAAAGTGAGTAGCTTGAGTAACAATAATATTCTTGATAATATCTTAAATGATTCTTATCGTCAAGTTGGAAGGAGAGGACTAGGTTATAAGACTAAGGGAAAATCTTATCAAAAACCTAGTTGGAGAAGGACACAAGTACTAGAGAATCAATCCATGTATGTACCCAAGAACAACTCAACTCCTAGAAAGAGAAATGAGATTGACTCTATTAGTTGTCATTATTGCTTGCGTCTTGGACACTACTCTTTTTCATGCCCATACAAGAAAAGGAATGATGATATAGCCTGGGTTCCTAAAACTTAGAAGTTTAAATTTGACTAGTTGATATTTGACCTAAATTGATTCTTGATATAAAAATGTCATATCTCAACACAATCGAGCTTTAACTTTCATATTCTTGTTTTACTTGGAAACAATTACTGAAAACAGTTCTAAAACAGTACAGAAACATTCTCGATCGAGAAACTGTTCGACCGAGAACATTGTCGGTCGAGAAATAGTCGACCGAGTAGGTTACTATTTTCATGTTTGCAACAAATCTGATAAAACCTGTACAAACAGCAGCATTCTCAGTCGATAAAAACGTCGACCGAAATAAATTCGGTCGACAAACAGTTTGAATGAATCAAGTTCTACTGAACATGTTTTCAATTAATCTAGTTTGATATCAATTTGTTATTAATGATTGATTTAATATGCAAATCAAGAATAAATCTTGGAGACCATCTTTGAAACAAGACATATTAATCTTTTTGCATCATGAATTAAGGTATAACATTATGAATATGAAATCCTTAAACATATTGCAAATGTGTTATATGAAGACTAATTTTGAACAAACCTTATTCATTGATTGCAAAAGTTTATTAAGCATGTTCATTTACATGGTTTGTCTTAAAATTGAAAACTTATGAACCGGAATGAGATTATTTTGGTTTATTCTCTACATGGTTTGGCTTAAAACTGAAAAAATGAACCATGATTAGTTTAATCAAGGAAATTATTGTTTTATCATAATACACATGGTTTTTTTCCTAAGTATTCCTTGGTCTATCTATATAGGAACCATGTATATTGAATTCTAATTTAAAATAATCATAATCATTGTATTTATATGCTTTTATCTTGATCATTGCATTGTGGATATGCTTCTACTGTTCTATCATAATTATTGTGCCATGATCATTGTGTTTCATTGGTTTGTCTAAAATAATCTTTGATCCATATATACAAACCATTAATGGATATTATTCTTGATCATTGTGATTCAGCTCATATGAAGATGCCATTTTGCATAAATAGTAAAACTTCATGGCACAAATGCATTTTAATTTGAAAATCTACAAAAATTGCCTCTTGGTTGAAATCAAGTTTGACCAAGGGGCGCTATGGTCGAAGTCAAGGTCGACCTAAAATAAGCTTGACAAATGCTTATTTGTAAATCATTTTATTGAAATCAACCTTAGTATATTAAACAAGATTCTAGTGCATAGCTCTCATAAAAGTTTAATTTATTATGATCTAATGATTGTTATAACCTTAGCATCTTAAAATTATCTTGATTATAAGATTAAGGGGGAGTTCACAAAAAAAACTTTGTAAACATGTTATGACCTTAGTATTTTTAATCTTAGTTATGAAAATAAAGGAATCTACAAATATCATGAATGTGATATATATCTTGTTCTTAATGGAATTCTCTAAACAAACCAGGGCTTATGATCCCGTGCATTTGGTTAGAGACACTTTTCATGTACTCTAAGCTTAAATTGTTCTCTTATCATTTTTAGGGCTTAACATCCCCTGCAAAATGGATGAGAAATCAATATGTATCCATCATGAGCTTAAGGGAATCTCAATTCATTTTCAGGGCTTAACATCCCTTGTAAAATGGATGAGAAATCAATACACATATGCCATGAACTTAAAAGGAACTCATATCATTTCAAGGCTTAACATCCTTTGCAAATGATTGAGAAATAATTTGTGGCTAAATTTAACAATAATTGGTTTGCATTAATCCCTTGCTTTTAAATTGAATATCTCTTTAAGGGGGAGCATAGCATAAAATTAAGGGGGAGAAATAAAAAGTCATACTAAATGATTGTCTTGGATATATTTTTGAAATGACAAAGGGGGAGAAATAATATAAAATCAAAAACATAAAATAAAATGAGTTTCATAATATCTCGGCCAGCACACACTTGTAAAACAAGAATGGCTACAAAAGGTAAACTTCAGGTATGAAACTCATATGATTTATATTTCCTTATTTTATATTTTGGAAATGTTTGTCATCTTCAAAAAGGGGGAGATTGTTGGCTAAATTGGACATTATTATAATCCCTTTGTTTTGATGATGACAAACATTTCATTCTTGTGGATCTAACATGCTACTTGAGTGTTGCAGGAATTAGGTGGATGACAAACTACTTGGATGATCTATATGCTCAAATTGCTTTAATTCATGATTGTAATCAAATGTAAAAACTTGTACAAGTATATAATGTACAAGTACTTAGATATCATGTAAATCAAGCGTTTAGATCTTCCCTAGCCAATCACAACACTTAGATAGGTCATTCCCTATAATAGTGTCACATATGCACACTCACACTTAGTATCTAGTTCAAAACATTGAAACAGGGTCATTCTCGGTCGACAAACTCCTCGACCGAGACACTCTCGGTCGACAAATTCCTCGACCGAGATTGACCCAAGTAGCCGTTAGACCCAACAGACAAGGTGGTTGGGAGTTGGAAATGAACGTTGTAAACACTTGCTCCAGGACGTCCCTCGGTCGACAAATCCTCGACCGAGAAGGACTCTTGATCGACAATTTGTCGACGGAGAAGAGTTCTGTCTGCACTTTTTAGGATTAATTAACTAGTCGTTGCTAAAGCAACTAATGGCTACCTAATGGCTAGTTAAGCACTAAGAACCCCCTAAAAAGTGTCTAGAACGTCCTTAAGCATCCATAGGCCATTCCTATAAATAGGACAAGCCATAGGACACCCAAAGTACACTTGTGCTACACTTGAGCATTCATACTTGCAATTGGCAATTCATTCTTGTGAGCAATTGAGCAATTCCAACATTGGCTATACATTTCCATTGCTCTAGATTCGTGTCCTATAGGCTAGCATCTGCTACCCACTACACTTATACTTCCATACACATTAATTAGGAGATCAAAACGCTTGATATAGGAAATCAAGCCTTGTGCTACAAGTGGTAATTGTAATTTCTATTTTTCCTTCTTGTTCCTTTATATTGTTTGTATTCTCCTTGCTACTCCTAGGGTTGGAGGTTGCGGATTGGAGAAGGTTCTTCTCGGTGGAGAAGGTGGACTTTGGACTACTTCAAGAAGGTTGTCTCAACGGGAAGCTACTTCAAGAGGAAGGCTACTTCAAGGGGGAGCTTGAGGTTACTTCACGGAAGGCTGCTTCGAGGTTGGTGAGATTACTTCTAGGTGAATGTTGTCTGAAGGGTTTCGTGAAAGTGTTGTAATTTTATGTAACATCCTTGTGAGGTAATATAAATACTTTCAAAATCCCGATTGGGTAAGCAACTGGGTAGTGGATTGACTGCCTTAGTATTTGCTAAGGTTGGAACCACTCTAAACACCTTGTCTCCTTCTTATTATCTCAATTGTGGTTGTTTGAGTTAAATTATTTTAAAATATCCATAAAACCCTTTTCACCCCCCTCTAGTGATTTTTCAGACCAAGGGAAAGAGATCTTCAGGAGTTTGGTAATCTTTAGATTTGATACAAGGATCATTGTGACTTTGTAGTGTTCAATTAGTAGTTTAAGTGGTATATCTCAATCTACCTAGAGCTTAATTAAATATGTAACTAAGCTATGTAGCATACCTGGTTAGTGTTTTATTGGCGAATAGCATTGCATGTTTTATTGGTGAATAGCATTGCATGTTTTTTTGGCTGAATAGCATTGCATGTTACTAGAGTTCTCTTTTTATATGTAAGTTTTGTTATGTTTTACATTTCTATATAACTACATAGGATGGATAAAATCACTATAAGTATGTTATTTTTATTGCATTTAAGATTATTAAACTATAAAATTATTATTTTTATAAGATGAAATTTCCTATATTTTTATCATTAATATGCCTTTATGTAAATTGTGGGAACATGGATGATTAAAAATCTAAATGAATAATAAAGTTATATGTATTATTGATATTCCATCTTAGAAGCTATCTATATATGTTTATATTTGATAGAGAGCAATCCTCTCATTGAGACTCTTTCAGAGTCTCATGTGATTCTTCGATAATTTTTTTAGGTGCTAGTGCAACAGAATGGATGTAGCAATCAAAATCTAACAAGATATAATGTAGTTGAGTCAGACTATCCTTTTAGTCTCATTTTCATGAGGGATGGGTGGGTAGTTTATCTTGGATAGGATGGGTTTTTTTCCTTGATGTTTCCTTACTCTTACAAGTTGTAACATGACTTAGACATCTTATACGGTTGTGTACTTATAGATATAGATCATCTTGTACAACTATTTGTTGTAGTTAGTGAAGAGATTTTAGTTCATCTCGCTATCTTGTATACTCTTGAGATAATTTAAACGATAAATGTCATATTTTTATATGACATCATGTAATGTTTTGCGATGAACATTTGTAATCAAATATTTATGTGGATCCTTTCTTTTAGAAGTTTTATCTTGGGTTTTTTTAAGTCTCTAGTTTTAATATGGCTTTATTTTTTATGATTCTTCCAAATGATCATTCAGGATTTGATCAGTGGGGTGGGTTCTTACACCGGGTTTCTAGTTCTATGACTTCAAGGGTCTCTACTATGATTTCTCTTAGTGAAAAGCATGCAGGAAGATCTCCTTTAACTACCCAATATCCAAGCAAGATAAGGCATGTGGTAATAATGTAGATCTCTTGTTGCCCTCCTCTTTATATTGAACTCAAGTGATCCATAAAAATGAGCACTTAAGATTGATGTTCCCCTTTTCATTCTTTTTCATTATTAACATAGTTGACATCAGGCACACATTTACATCGTAGTTTTGATATTTGCATGGTGTCGTATGGATTCGGTGATGGATGTGAAAAATTTATCAAAATAGTTCCTAGGGAACTCTACTATACATGGCATAAACTGGATATTATTGACACTCCTGGTTAGGTATGGTAGAAATACTGATATGATGTAATTATTGTCAAAATCATATCCACACAACACTAAAAAAATGCACCATGTCTACCATGACTTTTGAAATGGAAAATCGTCACTACACTTTTTATGCATGCAAGTTTTCCAATAGATTGTATAATCTAGTACACCCAATACCGATATAATGGTGTGTGACAATACCTAACACCTTTAGACATGTAACTGAACATGGTACTCAGATCTGGGGTTTTGGATCTTCCTTATCTAATTCTTTTTTTGATGTTTACTCCTTGTTTGTGTATTTCTTCACATTTACATGGTGGCAACTCCTTTTTGGATCTCGTCTTACATTCTGCTCATATTATTGAAAAGAACCCTTGTGTTCACATCACAAATATTAGTGTTCAAAAAACCACAAAACTTTATGTTCCTAGGAGACATCTGATACATAGTGAATTCTGATTTTCAGTGTACATGATATCTAAAAATTCTAGAGGGGTGTATAGAGATTTTGCTACTTTAAAAATTAATTAAAAACTTAAGGCAAATAAGGAGGAGGAAACAAGGAAGACACTTCGATTCACAGTGGTTCCAACCTTTAAATCAAAGGTTTTCAATCCACTACCCAATTGTTTCCATTTGGGATTTTGAAAGTGATTTATTTTATTTACCTCGCAAGGATGTTACAACAAAATACAATCACCTTGCACTTGAAGTAGCCTTCACCTTAAAGTAGCCTCAACCTCCTTGAAGCAGCCTTCTTAAAGTAACCTTAAGCAACCTTGGAGCATCTTTCACCGCCTTGAAGTAGATCTACCACCTTGAGATAGCCTTCACCTAGAAGTAGCTCCAACCTCCTTTGAAGCAGCCTTCTTGAAGTAACCTCAAGCATCCTTGGAGCAACCTTCACTTCGTTGAAGTAGCACCACCTCCTTGAGATAGCCTTCACCTAGAAGTAGCTCCAACCTCCTTTCAAGCAGCCTTCTTGAAGTAACCTCAAGCACACCTTGGAGAAGCCTTCACTTTGTTGAAGTATCACCAAGCAACCTCCTTTTAACAGTCTCCAACCCTAGGAGTAGTCTAGGATAACAAATTACAATATAAAAGTGATAGATTGGAAGAAAGAAATACTTAACCAATGAAGTATAGTGCCTTGATTCCTATATCAAGCATTTAGATCTCCTATCCACTTACTATGGACGTTTCTATATGGTTTCTAGGAGCTAGTAGCTATAGTACACAACTTTAGAGCACAAGGAAGAAGATAGCAAGTGAATCTCAGCATTGTTGCTATCTAGAATGGATGCTCAAGTGTAGCATGAGTGTTTTGTATGCAAGTGATGATATGGGTGTCCTAAGGCCTCTCCTATTTATAGGAATGGTTTACAAGTGATTAGGGACGTTGTAGGGAGTGTTTAGAGTGTTCTTAGTGCTTAACTAGCCATTAAGTAGAACGTAGTTGGGTTGCAACGGCTAAAATGTTCGTTAAATGTTAAGTTTCCAAAACTTTTCTCAGTCAAAAATATTGTTGACCGGATGACTCTCGATCCACAATATTGTTGACCAGATGGCTATCTGGGTTCATCTGGGCTATATGTATGTTTATCTCTTGTTTAAACCTATTACAATGACTATATCTCGGTCCACAATATTTTCGACCGAGCAGGACTTTTTGTAAGAATTTGCAATGAGGTCCTATTGATGAATCATATTGAACCTATCAACCCTCAAGTCTTCATGTGAGTGTAAGATAGGTTTTTGGGTGAATAGAGAAGATATAACGCTTGATTTACATGATATCTAAGTACTTGTACATTATACACTTGTATGAGTTTTTACATTAAGTACAATCATGAAAACATTAAACATTTAAGTGCATTGATCTTCAACTATCCACTTTGTATGAAATCCTCATTTTCTTAAACCCTGAAATACTCAAGTATCATTTTAGATCCACATGAATGAAATGCTTGCCATAATCAAAACAAAGGGTATGCTAATGTCCAATTTAGTCAATAATCTCCCCCTTTTTGAAGATGGCAAACATTCCTAAAATATAAGAAAAATATTTTGAAATGAAATATATTTCATACTTATGATATACCTGAGATGAATAGGTTTTTTGATCTCATAAAATGTATTCTAATATACTTAAAGAGATATGGAACATGATATCCATCTCTTGAGGCAATTTAGCACCAGTTAATGTCAAGCCAAGAGATCATAGAACTCATGAGAATATTTTACTTGATTTTGATTTATTTTATTTCTCCTCCTTTGTCATTTCTAAAAGATAATCATATGTGTAAGTCAATAAGGCTCCCCCTTATTTGATTACTTCCCCTTAACTATTTACTTCAAAAAACTGTCGAATTTAGCCACAATTAAAAAACCAAGATTAATTTGTCAACCATTTACAAGGGATGTTAAGCCCTGAAATGATATGAGATTCCTTTAGACTCATGGTTGGATCAATGACTATTTTTATATTAATTTCTTAACCATTTACAAGGGACGTTAATCCCTAAAATGATGTGATATTCCTATAGGCTATAGTGGAATCAATAAATGAATCTCTAACCAAATATAAGGGATGTTAAACCCAAATTGGTGTAAAGTATCCAATTAAGAGAAAAAATATATGCACATTATATCCAAGAATTTTTGTGAGCTCCCCCTTAATGTCATAACAAAAGTGAGTTCAAAAATATTAAGGTATATCAAATCTTAACCATCTTTAAGATCAATTGATTAAGTAAGACTATGAGTCAATTTTTATAAGAAATCTTTTTTCTTGCACTATTTTGGTTTAAAAGTTTCACTCATTCTAAGTATTTAACATGATGAGAAAATTATAGATTTAATATACTAATGTTGGGTATAAGTGAATGATTTGATCTATGAATAAGAATTTTTTTAGTCTTATTCTCAGTCGACCATGACTTGGACCAGGGTGCCCCTCAGTCAAACTGTTTGTCGACCAAGAGGTAGTTATGCAGATTTCCAATTAATGAAGTTTATCTAGTATGATAAAGATATAACATTTTCCTCTATATCAGCATAAGTGACCAATCAGCTTTATGCATATTTTATTATGTTTCAATTCATGGGTTTAAGAAACATCTACATTTTCTCTTATGATTCTATTTTGTAAACAATTGTTACCTCCATTTGAAGAGTATGATGTCTTTATGAGTTGCTAGAGTTAAATGGCCTCAAGTATTATCCATTAATGAAAAATTCATATCAAAATTTATTTCTTCTCATTATATGCTAACTTTATTTCATCATGCCCATATAGTTCCAATGAATATTTTGCCTTTAGGTCTAGCAACTAAATTTATTCATTCTTCTTGGTAAGCTCATATAGCAGTTGTCCAGTAATCAACTCTTTTAGGATATGCCTAAGTCTTGTTGTGTATAATCACCATTTATGTAGACTTATAAATCCTAGATTCTTTGCTAGATGTTTAATATTCTAGGATAAAGTCTTTTTGTGACTTAGGATCAAATTTTTCTTTACCATCTTTTATTAAAGATAGAATTCACTGAGAGCCAAATAAATCTTTATGAATGACTTCTAGGGAGAAAAGTTTTAGTTTTTGAAAAGAAATCTTACTTTTACTTCTATGGAATACATAAATCTCAAATTTATCATAAACTTTTAGGTAATGATTATATTCAAACCAAGTTTCTTGTATGATCAATCTTTTTATGACATAAACAATTCATTGTTTTCAATTAGTTTTCATAGAGTTAAGAGGTTTACAATAATTTTTCCTTTTGATATTTTCCTATGAATCATAACCATTGTCATAGTAATTATGATGTACTTCTTTTACAAATATAACATTTAAAAATGTGTACCAATGTCACCTATGTCAATGGTTTTACCTTTAAAACTTTCTTCATATGTGACCAATAATTTTACCTTTTCTCCAAGTGTATGAAAATCTTCTTATTTCCAATTATGTTCTTTTTAGAGTAATTTCCATAGACCATCCAAACCTGCAAAGTATGAAAGTTTTTGTCCCATATAGTGGTCCTTTTGGTTAGGAGCATTACCAAAAATATTTTATCATTTCAATTATTTAGAGCAATTTAATATGAAGAGTTCATTATGGATTTGGGGCACCAAATTTAATTGCAAGAAAATAATTTTATTCTGAATAAACACTTATGACAAAACTAGCTTCGGTCAAACTTTTCTTCGACAGGAAGACTTCGGGGTCGAAATCTTTGTTGACGGGGATGAAGTTATTTAGATTTACCAGTGAAAACACTTCTGGCAGAACATCTTTTGTTCGAACATTTCCTCGACCGAAAGAGATCTGGGTTGATCTCTTTGTCAATCGAAATGAACTGTTGTGTATTTTTAGTAAATTCAACATTTCTAATGTATACAAATCATGCTATTTTTTTGAATAACACCATTAAGCAATCAAAATATAGAAAGATATACAAGTTCACGCTAAATTAAGTTGAGATAAGACATTATATATTTCATGGTGAAGTTTAGGTCAAATCTCAACTAATAAGTCCAACATTTCAAAGTTGGGGTTTTTAGAACCCAAATCAAGCCAACATCCTTTTTCTTATATGGGCAAGAGAATGAATAATGTCCAAGACATAAATAGTAATGACATCAAATAGAATGAATTTCATTTCTCTTCTTAGCTAGATAGTCTTTAGGCACATACATGATCTTGGTTTTGGGTTTTTTGGTTTTTCTAGTTCTAGGGTTTTGGTAGGATTTCTCTATAGTTACATAACTTAGACCCCTTCTTCCTTTTTGTCCAAAAGAGTTTTCCAAGATTTTATCAAGAATATTATTATTCTTTAGACTATCAACATGTTTTTCTATATTAGTAATTTCATCAATTTTCTTAGCAATATCTTGCTTTGCTTGATCCAAACTTGAAAGCAAAGAATCTCTTTCTCTAACAATGATATCATAATTTTAATGAGAACATAGAACAATTTGAGTTTTATAGTTAATTATCTAGCAAAAAATTCAACATTTTCTTGAGAAAGAAGATTATTGTTGGTTTCTATAGCAAGCAACTTGATATTTTAATCATTAATAGATGATTTCAAGGTAGCTTTTTCAGGCATAAGACTTTCTTTTTCAAAAGTAGGATCATTCAATTTAGCATACAGATCTTCATTAGTTTGTGTATCTCTTTTTTTATTTCTTTTTACAATCAACATTTTTATTATGTAATTCTTCAATACTAGTGACTAAATCCTCTTTAGAAAAATTAAGAAGACTAACCTCATTTTCTTCTTTATTGGTTTTTTCAATGAAACAACTTACCTTCTCTTCTTTAATCATGAGACATTCAACTTCTTCTTCACTCTTGCTATCATCTCTTGAATCATCCCAAGCTATTTTGTAGGCCTTTTCTTTCTTCTTGAGAGAAGTTTTCTTTCCTTTCTTGACTTTGGGACACTAAATGTTTAAACGTCCCTTCTTGCCACATTCAAAGCACCTAAGGGAAGAAGAGGAAGAAATACAAGAATTTTTGTTTGTTTTAATCTTCTATATTGCTTACCATTTACAATGAGTGCCTCCTCTTCACTATCTTCTTCACTTGTTTCATTACTTTCTTTAGTTGTTGCCTTAAAAGAAATGTCCTTGCTTTTCTCCTTCTTGTGTTTGGTTGCAAATCTATCTTCTTCTTCAAGGGTGACCTCATGAGTCTCTAGATTGCTAATGAGCTGCTCCATCCTCATTGTGGTGAGATCATTAACTTCTTCAATGGTGTTACCTTTAGCTTGTATTTTGGAGGCAAAGATCTAAGGATCTTGGACACCCAATCTTCTTCACCAATATACTTATCTAGTGCACTCAAATTGTTAATGTTAGAAGAAAATCTTGCATACATTTCACTTATAGATTCATTAGGTAGCATAAGAAAATGTTCAAACTTTTGTTTATGCATATTAATTTTGGTATTTTTAACTTGGGTAGTACCTTCATGTGTTATTGAAAGTTTTTGCCATACATCATAAGTTGTTTCACATGAAGATATTCTATTAAATTCACTTATAGAAATACAACAATATAGTATGCTTACCGATTTTCCATCTAATTGAACTTGTTTTACCGCATTTGGATCCCATGTTGCATATTTAGTTGTGGGAAGCACAGAAGGTATAGATACCATTTTTCATAGCTCTAAACTAACTCCTTGGAAGTAGAATTGCATTCTTCTTTTCCATTAGGTGTAGTTTCTTCCATCAAAAGGTGGTGGTCAGATCACATGAGTTCCTTCAAGGTTGAGGTTTCTAAGCAAATTTCCCCCCATTCTTCAAGGCCTGTTAGGGATCCTTGAAGACCTGCTCTGATACCAATTGAAAGATCTAGAGGGTGGTGAATAGAGCTTTTGGTACTTTAAAATTTAATTAAAAACTTAGGGCAAATGAGGAGGTGGAAACAAGTAAGACACTTTGATTTAGAGCGGTTCCAACCTTTGAATCAAAGGTTTCCAGCCCACTATCCAATTGTTTCCAATTGGGATTTTGAAAGTGATTTATTTTATTTACCTCACAAGGATGTTACAAGAAAATACAATCACCCTCCACTCGAAGTAGCCTTCACCTTGAAGTAGCCTCAACCTCCTTGAAGCAGTCTTCTTGAAGTAACCTCAAGCAACCTTGGAGCATCATTCACCGCCTTTAAGTAGGTCCACCACCTTGAGATAGCCTTTACCTAGAACTAGCTCCAACCTCCTTTGAAGCAGCCTTCTTGAAGTAACCTCAAGCAACCTTAGAGAAGTCTTCACTTCCTTGAAGTAGATCTTCCTCCTTGAGATAGCCTTCACCTAGAAGTGGCTCCAACCTCCTTTGAAGCAGGCTTCTTGAATTAACCTCAAGTACACCTTGGAGCAGCCTTCACTTTGTTGAAGTAGCACCAAGCAACCTCCTTTCAACAGCCTCCAGCCCTAGGAATATTCAAGGAGGACAAAGTACAATATAAAAGAAATAGATTGGAAGAAAGATATACTTAACCAATGAAGTACAATGCCTTGATTCCTATATCAAGTGTTTAAATCTCATATCCACTTAATATGGATGTTGCTATGTGGTTTCTAGGAGATAGTAGCTATAGGACACAACTTTATAGCACAAGAAAGAAGATAGCAAGTGAATCATAGCCTTGTTTCTCTCTAGAATGGATGCTCAAGTGTAGCTTGTGTGCTGTGTATGCAAGTGATGATATGGGTGTCCTAAGGCCTCTCCTATTTATAGGAATGGTTACAAGTAATTAGGAAAATTGTAGGGAGTGTCTAGAGTGTTCTTAATGCTTAACTAGCCATTAGGTAGAAAGTAGTTGGGTTGCAACGGCTAAAATGTTCGTTAAATGTGAAGTTTCCAGAACTTTTCTTGGTCGAAAATATTGTCGAGTGGATGACTCTCGGTCCACAATATTGTCAAATGGATGACTGTCTGGATTTAGCTGTCTATATGTCTATTTTTCTCTTATTTAAACCTATTACTATGGCTATATCTCAGTCCACAATATTTTCTGTCGAGAAGGACTTCTTACAAGGATTCTTAATGTATGTGAGGTCATGTTAATGACTCGTATGAAACCTATCAACCCTAAAGTCTTTATGTGAGTCTAAGATAGGGTTTTGGGTGAATAGGGAAGATCTAACTCTAGATTTACATGATATATAAGTACTTTTATGTTATATACTTGTACACATTTTTACATTGAGTACAATCATGAAAATATTAAACATTTAAGCGCATTGATCTTCAACTGTCCATTTTGTATAATCTCCTCATTTTCTTGAACCCTGAAATACTCAAGTAGCATGTTAGATCCACAAGAATGAAATGTTTATTTTCATCAAAATAAAGGGTATGCTAATGTCCAATTTATCCAAAAATATCTTGACCATATACTACTGGCATATGGTCATACAATAAAAGGTGTAATATCAACATAGATAAAGAAATCAGGCAACAACAAGAGATAATACCCCAAGATCTCCCCATTGAATCCAAGTAGAATGAAGACTTATTCAGTCTACAACTTTTTTTGCAACACCATGGTTAAAAGTAAAGAATATGTGATGAATCTTTTACCCTATAAAAAAGAGCATATGTGCTCTTTGCATGGTTGCTTTTGGTAGTTGTGTGTTTGCCAGTCTTTTTTGTCGATTTGTTTTCTAATAGTGTTAGCGCCCATGAGGCTTGGAACCAAAACTAAGAAGACAGTGTACATTTGAACTATTATGATATGATGGTTGGTATGAATTCCAATGTCAATTTTTTCAATTGTTATCCAAATAGGATTTTACTTGCGTTGGCTTTTTTAAATTATGTTTATATAGGGTCATATTTAATTTTTATTATATTTTAGTTGTTTTTCTTAAAAATCTTTTTATATTATTATACATTTTTTATAAGAGGGTTCTTAACACCACATCTACTTGGTTTAGCAGTATGTCTATGAGCTTATTGGATTTTATGTGCTGCTCAAAGATATGTTTGCCTTCTTCATCAACATGTCAACTTGGTTTAATAGTATGTTTACATATTTCATTATTTTTACTTCATGCTTACTTTTATATTATTGTTATAATAGTTGTATGCTATATGTTAAAGGAAGTAATTTGGTTGTTAATTGATTTTTCTCTTTTAGAAAATTGTATTTAAATGGTTGAAGTAATTTATATTATTTGTCAATAAGCACATGCCCAAGAAGGAGAGTATAAGTAAAAAAATAAAGAATCAGAGCACATCTATTGACTTCAACAATGTGTAAATGAGCTCATTAGAGTTTTTGTTCTAGATCAAAGCTATGTCTGTATGTTTCAACAACATGTCTACTTGGCTCAAAAACATGTCTACATACATCAGCAACTATCTATGTATGTTCATTTCTTTTATGGTAATTTCATGCCACAAGTGGGAGGGAGTCATACAAGAGTCAATCGGGTTGTTTTCTTTTTATTGGTTATATGTAAGTTATTGTGAGTATTATATTTAGCCATCAACAGTACCTACCCAACAAGGAGAGTATATGTAAAATTATAATGACACAATGAAGGAGTGGGACCCGAGAGGGGATCTACTCCTTACTCAATTTGAGGAATAAACCCACCCAAACCAAATACATTAACAAGCATGTTGCAATAGGTGTAATTTTTTAGTTGTCAAAATAATGGTATTCATGACCAAAGTATAGAAATATAAATTTTAATGAGTATATTCAATTTCACAAGTTTACATACTAATCTCCCACTTGGGGTTTTTTACATGAAAGAAACAACTTCAATAGTTAGGCAAATGGAAGTCCAAACTATCTCAAGCCTATCTCCAAAGAGTTGGCACC
Source organism: Alisma plantago-aquatica (assembly GCA_963693085.1). Lineage (NCBI taxonomy): Eukaryota > Viridiplantae > Streptophyta > Magnoliopsida > Alismatales > Alismataceae > Alisma > Alisma plantago-aquatica. The sequence goes on from OY856412.1 coordinate 93,037,340, forward strand.
TCTAAACTAGGTCCAAACCATCATGTTAGGTCCACCATGTCCTTCACCTAAGGAGTTGGAAGCATACCCCACAATAGAAGACAAATGGAAGTTATCAACAAAAAAATACTAGTATGAGCAATATCAATAGGGATGAAGGAATGCTATGGAGAATAGACATCAACAAAATTATCAAGTCTTCCTAAATCAAGAGGGAAATAGAACATCCAAGTGGATATCAATGAGAACATATAAAGAAGATAACAATAAAAAAATCCTTACCTTAAAACAATATCACAATCATAAGCAGTGCATGTAAACAACGAGTAAAATTATTTAAAATAGGGTTGGGACAACATAGGATCTCAGCTAAAATGGGTGGAAAAGTGCACCCTCGGCGGAATAAGTTTTCCTATATATACGTCAAGTGGAAAAGTACTCTCGGGGTGGAAAAAGCATGTCCTATGTATGGTTGCATTCATGTACGACTACTATAAATAAAATAGTCTAAGCCATGTACAAATATAGAGGTAAGAAGTAAGTTTAGTCAAGCTCCAAATAAGGAGATGACAAATATGAGCAAGGCATACATGTGTTTTACATGTGACAATACTATAATAATATAAACATGTTGGTAAAAATAACATATTCCATAAATATGGTATGAGTAGGAACATATACACATCTGCTATAATAATTTCTCTTGTAGGAGTTTATCACATCTACATTATTAAGTGTGTGAACTTGCACATCCACATAAACTAACACATGGTACTATATACTAGTAGTCATCACATGATGCATAATAATAGAATAAGCAAGTTTAATTCAACTCAAAGTATTAGAAATGAGAACAACCATTAAATATCAAGTGGAGTCAGAGGATCTAGTAAAATAAGATCCAACAATATCAACGATGAGAGAAAAACAATCAAAAGGTATCTTTTGATAATAACATCAAAATATATACACCTACTAATCAAACTAGGGTTTCAGGTCTTCAAAAAGATGAATATTTAGAAACATAGGTGATTTCACAATTAAAATTAAAGTGATGCAACGTACATCAAGAGGGAGAGAAATATTGTTGTTTGCTCAGTCTAACTCATAAAGAGATATAAGATGCATTAAGAGATATAAAATTAGGTTATTTTCTCAATATACAATCTAGGAGATGCAACATGCCTCATGTCAAGTCAACATAAGTCCAAAGGAAACCCTACGTCCAAACTATGGTATTTAAAAGACCTATTAAACATATATAGGATTAAGGTTAAGTTCACATTAATTGTATAAACCCTAAAAACATCTTATATTTTTAATGAATTAGGCTATCAAAACTGTACCATCTTGTGGATTATATTTTCTTAAGTCCATAGCCTATTTTACTTTATTTTCTAACTTACAGATCATTAGATATAAGTTTTTGAATTTTGACCAGTTAGATAAACCCATAAAATTACATATTTATGAGATTGGATTTAGGTGATGAAACATGCAGCATTGAATGGAGAAAAGATTTCAAGATTTCATAACATATTTTACTTTGTTTTTCTGAACTACATATAATTTACAATAGATTTTTGAAATTCTAAACAACTAGAAACTAGGAAAATGCCACATTGGTAAATATATTTGAAACATGGGCACGTCTACTGAGGTGGCCCAATAAAAATTTACTGCCTACCTCTTGGTCCAAATTATCCACAGCATATAGATAAATCAACATGGAGGAGCCAAAAATCATGATACCCCTAAAAGAAAAACAAAGTAGGAGAGAAAAAGAGAGGGGGAAAACTATAAAATTCGAACCCTAGATTCTACTAGCCCATCATCCTTGTGACTTCAACAATAGTCAAGCAATAGATGTTTATTGGACATGCTATGGCAAGGTTGGGAGTAGGAAAAGAAAGGGAAAAAGCACACGGGAAATGAACAAATGACTCCTAAAGAAGCTCCTGATATCAGCAAAAGTCACTGAGAAACCATAGAGACAGGTCTATGAATCTCTACAATGAGTAGAGAAGTAGAAAATAGGAGTTACCCAAAAGGAAGAAGAAAAAACCATAGAATAAGCTCCGCAAAGATCACAATAACTCTTATGTACAATTTTTGGGTGACAGAGTACTATAGCACCAAAATGGTGAGTCTTCACAGGCCTGGTACAACTGAGGTTGGGGGGGAAATCCCAAAGGTACCTAAGGAAAATTCAATACTAGGAAAGGTTGGTGGAGTTTCCATGATGGTTTATGTGGTTGTGATTTGGTAGAGAAGGTCGAGTTGACCTTCTTGAAACCAACCATCTAGAGGTGGAAGACTATCTCAGAGTATTTAGTATGTTGTCTCTTAGGAAAATTAAGAGGGGGAAGAAACTACACCAGGGCCAACAGCACTTAGGTATCCCCTTTTATACCTATACTATTAAGGCTTCTAGAACAAGAGGCATAGAAGGGGTTTTTTGTTGGTATGTATGCCCAGTGATCCAATCATATGATGATCGTAATGGAATATCTAATAAATGATTTGATTAATAAGAAAGGCAATATTCTATTTATTCTATTTCACTCGGTTATGATATAATGAGGAAGCATAATGAATGTATAAAGAATTACATAACTTAATAACATATGTCTTTAGGTTGATGACCTGAACAATGAGATCATACAGATGTCAAGAGTATGTACATTCTTGTTATGTCCCTTGTCAGATGTCATTGTGGATGGATAATAGACAACAATAACACATACGACTAGAATGATTGTTTGTTGATGATAGAATCTCATCTGTCTTGATATGTGATATGAAACCAAGCACACAGATACTTATTGCTGAACAATGTATCAGACAGACCCACCTTGAGAGTGACGCATGGAAAGCATAATTGGTGGTCATAGTAATCTCTCATAGTGAAGGTGGTGATTTTGGTTGTTAGACCTGAGATTACTACACTTATCAAAAGTCGTTCAGTGTACTTTGACATCATCCACCATGACCTTGAATAAGAGTTGCTATAAAGGTGATAATTAGATGCACTGTGACACATGGGGATGATTGTGAGTGATGTAGATGGGATTTGTCCCTCCTACAGGATTTTGATATCCCAGCAACTTGATAAGAAAGACTGGGAAAAGCATGCACATACACACATGAATCAATATATGATATTGAGGTAACATATATCTCAAACGGGATGCTCTAGTTCAAGGAACATATTTTGAACATTGAAAGGATGATGATTCTATGCCTTGAGTTCAATTCGGATATCAGAGACAAAGGAATTATACAATCATTGTAATACCATCATAGATTGTAGGTTGAAGTTGTTCTCCAACTTTCCAATTACTTAGGTAGCAATGATGTGTTACTATATGTTGCTCTTTGCTTGTGATGTCATAAATGGGTTATGGACAAACAATGCCAACGTAACTTGGAACCTATAGGGTCATACACATAGGATACACTTGAAATAGGAGTTCATTCATAAATATGGTTTAAACTTGATTAGTAAAGGGTTAGGTTTTCAATTTAAACAACATTGGTTGAATATTGGTTGAGGGTTGAACTAACCATTTCAGTATGTGAGGTCAATTGACCCAACTTTGGCAATTCTGGACCATGAACTAACTAGTTCAGGAAGTGAACCAATTGGTTTAGGAACATGACCGGACCACCTTTACTTGTGAACTGAGTGGTTGGTGGATCAATTCGATTGATTCAAGGATTTTTTTTTAACCTAATGTTGTGCATTAAATATAATATTAATTCCCAATAAAATTATGATTGGGAAACATGATGAAATGGCTGGGTCAAAGGTTGAACTGATCACCTCACATGCCAACCAATCAGTTCACCTTTGAACCAACCTTTCACCATTTGTAGGTTGCAAAATTTTGTGAAATTATGGTCCCTTCCACTCCCACTCAGACTAGGAACCCTGACCTTGACCCTCATATAAATAGAGGGGTATTGGGGGCTTCTCAGAATGCAACTCAATTGCCTCTGACAATTGTTTGTCTTCTATGGTTGTGATAATCGAGAGAACCCAAGCAAGTCCTACCCGATAAAGGGAGGGATAGTAAGGGAGAACAATTTTGGGAGAGCAAGTGGGTGTTATTACACCAACAAAGTGGGACAACTCCTTGGTTGTTCTACTAGAACAACATGACTTCCTATGGTATGTGCATACTACTATAGAGGTGAGGAGCTTTTCCCGCTACGAGGACGACGTCAGGCAGTTGTTTGTGGTAATCAATTAGGAGTTGTTGCAGACATGTTTAAGTGTGACATGAAGAAATCTACATACTGTAATGAGGAAGTAGTTGTTGGACTTGCTCCAGGACCAGGTGTGACCTCATAAACCATCCTTCCCATTACATAGTTGTTGATGTGATCATTTGTTACTAGGAATATGGTACATAATCTTTTTTGTTTCCGCTACCTATCTGATGTCATATTTCTCAATAGTGGTATCAGAGCCACGTTAATTTACTATGTTTTGGGATTTAATGAATATGATCAGATTTTAGTTTTCTCCTTTTATTTATTGCATACAATGAAAATAATGTGCATATCTGATTAAAGACCACATACGATCCCAAAATTATATATATATATATATATATATATATATATATATATTTATATTTATATTTATATTTATATTTATATATATAATTTACATGTGTCACCCTAAAATAGGCTTTGATGGTAAATGTGTAGCGTGTTTATGGTCAATAACCCTAATATATATGTGTGGTTGAATAGTTTGTTTATTCTTGTTTATGTCTCGGTTTGCATACCGAGCCTCTACCTTCTTCTTCCCAATGTAAAATTGATATTCTTTCCTACCTTTTCTCCCCTTGAATGTAACTCGAGGTTTCTCATTACTATGTAATAAGTTAATATCAATAGAATAGTTTCTTTTCTTGCCACAAAAAAGAAGACGTTCAACATCAGGTGAGCCGACCATTTCACAAGACAAGCTGAGCATTTTGACTATCGAGGTGGACATCTGCAAGACATGAACCAATTGGCAGGTGGCCCAATCGACCATTTGGAGGTGTCCAGACATCGGTTGGACAGGATGCTAAATGAATAGTCTGACGTACCAACTGACTGATTGAGAGGTGAGTTGACTAATTCAAGGTTTGAACCGATCAACCTGGATTGATTCAAGCACAGTTTAGGTTCATGCATGTGATGTAGACCTTAGTGATAGTAATTCCATGTGGCTCTAAGGAATTACATTCATATGGCCATAACCATTGCTAATGTTTTATATTGTATTTTTACATTTGTGGGATATTATATGTATATGATACGTACTATAGTATGTGGTGATTGGATACATATATGTATACATATTGAATATAAAATCCCTCAATAAAAAATATTAGGTCTAAGATGCTTACCATTAGAAACTTGCATGAAAAGCTTGATCTATTATGCATAGACATGCCAAGTGTGGTGAGCTATCTATCTCAGGGAAGTGTGATGGTAGTTATGTGGACTGGCCAAGTGGGGTGCATTTCTATTGTGTTGGCTTTTGGGTCATGCTTAACTGGGTGTCCTTAATGAGATTAAGCACCTAGAGGCATGCAGATGACTATGGTAAGGAGTTGTGCATAGCATCTATCCAAGAATTGAATAAGATGCAATTGGAAAACATTGCCTACCTTAATGATTGATTATGGACGTTGGCGTTGTCTAGGTAATAATTGAAATTTTTTGGATCTTGGCTCATTAGAAGTTTGTACACTACAACCTTCTGAATTGATGATTGAGAGTTATCCATTTGAACAAAATAATGAGTGTAGTCATTAATTAAATGCCTAATTAAACATTGTCAAAATTTTATACAAATCAAATCAAAATGGGTTTTTTTGAAAAAAAATTCAAATTTCTCTTATATAAACAAATGGCAACTCACAACAACACATTTTCTCTACGATCAATCCTTGAGAAGGACAATTTAAATGGGAATAACTTTTGTGACTAGTTCAGGACGCTGAGAATTGCTCTCACACAAGAGTGTAAGCTCTATGTCCTAGAGACACTAGAGCCAGAAGAACATCTTCCTAATGCACCTAAGGCTGATATGGATGGTTACAAGAAGCACACTGAAGATGTCATCAATGTCAAATGCCTAATGTTGTTCTATATGAACTATGATTTGCAGATATAGCATGAAAACATGAATATTATTGAGATGGTCACACATCTTAAGAACATGTTCTGAGATCAAACAAGACAAGAGAAATTTGATGTCTCTAAGGTGTTGGTCAAGTGTACATGGTAGAACGAGATCAAATAGGTCCTCATGTGCTCAATCTCATTGGGTATGTGGAGAACCTTTCTAGACTGGGATTCCCCTTGGGTCAAGAGTTGGCCACTAATGTGATTTTGCAGTATTTTCTAGAGTCATACAATCAGTTTGTCATGAACTACACCATGAATGACTTTGACAATCCGTTGACAGAGTTACTTGGCATGTTGAGAACAAGTGAGGAACAAATGAAGAAAGACAAGCCCAATCCTATGATGTTGATTAACAAACTAAAGGGAAAGTCTAAAGGCAAAGGCAAAGCTAAGAATAGTTATAAATTTGGCCAGAAGCCCAAGTCTTCAGCGCTCAAGGTAGAGGGAGGAATGAATAAGGGAGGCAATTTTCACCATTGTCACCAACCTTGACACTGGAAGAGGAATTTCCCTCTCTACCTAGAAGGACCAAAGAAGAATAAGGAGGGGATAAAGAACTCCACCTCAGGTATATACATTATAAGATAAATCTAAATACTTCTTCATCTTGGGTATGTGATACCAGATGTAGATCTGACATATGTTTCATTTGAAAGATCTGATAAGAAGTAAGCCTTTACAAAAGGGAAAGGATGAACTCTGTGGAGAAAGAGTTGCTACAACTTTGGTCTACATTTATAATTTATCATGTCCCCTAGGGCATGTAATAGATATAGATGAACTGTTATTTCATTATGCCAATAACAAAAACATGTTACTTTATGCATCTTGTATTGACAAGGATGATAATGAATAAAGATTTGTTAATGCTTCTATTTCAAAGAAGTGATCTAGTATGTAAATTCCCCAAATGTCTAGTGATCGTTATATGAAAGGATTTAAAGATGAATGTATATAATGTAAATACCTAAAGGAATACAATTGATAACTCAAACAATCAATATCTATAGCATTGTCATCTAGAGCACATATATGAGAAATCCATTTCTACAATCCATGATGATGTTTATCTAGACTCTTTTGGTTATTGAACCAATAAGAAACATGGAAGTCTTATATAAAAGCAACATGACAAACCACCTCTCACTAGGTGTATTAGGAGAGAAAGCATTCTAATAGGGCTTATACATATTAATGTATTAAGGTCTTTTAGAATAAATGCCAGAGGTAGTTATTCGTACTTCATTATATTTATTGATGATCTCAATGTCAGTATGTATTCCCAAAGATCCAATCATATGATGATTGTGATAGTATATCATATAAAATATTTGATTAAAAAAGGAAAGCTACCAATTCATTTTGTTTCACTCAGTTATGAGATAATGAGGAAACATAATGAATGCCTAAAGAATGGAAATTCCGCAATGGCATATGTCTTTAAGTATGTGACTTGAACAATTGGATCATATAGATATTAAGAGTATGTACATTCTTATTATGTACCTGGTCGGATGTTATTGTAGATGTCTAATAGACAACAGTAACACTAAGGACTAGAATGTGTGTTGGTTGATGATAGAATCTCATCAGTCATGATATTTTTGATATCAAACCAAGAACATATATAGTTGTTAGGGAACAGTATATCAGATAGACCCACCTTGAGAGTGACATATGGAAACCATACATGGTGGTCATAATGATCTCTCATAGTGAGGTTGGTGATTGTGGTTCTTAGACCTAAAATCACTACACTCATCACATGTCGTTAGGTGTGCTTTGACATTATCCACTGTGATCCTAAATAAGGGTTTCCATAGAGGTAATGATTGAGTGCACTGTGACACATGGGGATAACTGTGAGTGATGTACATGGGATTTGTCCCTCCTACTGGAGTATGATATCTAGGCCACTTGATAAGAGAGACTAAGAAAATCATTCTCATTCCCATGTGAATCAATATACGATATTGAGGTCACATATATCTCAAATAGTCTACTTTGGATCAAGGAACATGGCTTGAACATTGATAGGATGATGATTCCATGCCTCAAGTTTATTCCAGATATCAAAGACAAAGGAATTAGACAATCACTATAACACCAGACATAGATTGTAGGTTGAAGTTGTCTCCAACTTTCCTGATTATTTGGGTAGCAATGATGTGTGACTAGGAACATTTCTTTGATTTTGAAGTCACAAATCAGTTATGGACATTCACAGCCAACATAACATGGAACCTATGAGGTCACACACATAGGATACACTTGGAAGAGGAGTTTAATCATGAATGGTAATTAAATTGATTGCTAAAGTGTTTAGGTATTCAATTTAAACAAGATTGGTTGAAAATAGACTGACTGGATAGTTGAACCGACGGGTTTAAGTGTTGAATCAATCGTTTCAATTTGTCAAGTTAATAGAACCAAGTTTGGCAATTCTGGATAGTGAACCGAGTGGTTCAGGAAGTGAACTGATCTTCTCAGGTCCATGAACTAGCCGACTCGGGTTGTGAATCGAGCGTTTGGTGGATCAGTTTGATTGATTCAAGGATTTGTATTGATGTCATGTTGTGCATTAAATCAGAGATTAATTTCCAATACTATTGCAATTGGGAAACATGATGAAACAATCAGTTTACTGGGTAAACTGATCATCTCACATGCCAACCAATTGGTTCACTTGTAAACCGGTCATTTTTCCTATCATAGTTGTGAAACTTTGTGAGATTTGAGTCCCTTCCAACATAGCATCACCCTAGATTAGAGTTTCACATCACATCATTGCATTAGGGTTACACATAACATCACCCTTGATTAGGTTTTCACATCACATCACTACATTAGGGTTTCACATGGCATTACCCTAGATTAGGGTTTCACATGTCATCACCCATGATTAGGGTTTCACACATCATTGTCTCGAATTTAGGTTCCTTATAACTTTTTCCCAAATTAGGGTTTCATGTTACTTTAACCGAAATTAGGGTTTCATGAAGCATCCTCTTAAATTAGGGTTTTTCATTATAATACCCTGAATTGGGATTTCTTATATCATTACCCTAGATTAGGGTTAGGGCTCATCAACCTTCTCAAATAGGGTTTCATGATCTCTTTATCAAGGATCATACCCTAATTACATATTATATTCATATTGAGAGTGTTGAGGCTTAACCACTACTTGATTATTATACATCTATTAATTCCTCTCTCTCTCTCTCATCCTCTCTAAAATGTTGATTACTTCAAACTTGATTAGATTGGTTCAACCCTTCATTCAAGTACATACATTTAGGGTTAGCATAGTGTATTGAGATATTGCTTCCATAAGAACCAAAGGTTAACTCCTCTAAGGTTACTAATCACCCTAGTACCTTAAAGGTACAACCATTGTAATTATTTTTTATTATATATCATTAACAATCATAGAGTTAATTGATCTTTCATCACATTAAGTCTTTAAACAGTCTTGGTACTTTTGAGCCTTCAAGCGGTTTTGACCTCCTTGACCTTCAAACAGTTTGAAACTGTTTGCCCTCCAAACGGTCTTGAGACCGTTTGGGCATCTAGGGTTGAGACTGTTAGCTCTTAAATGATTTTGAAACCATTTGGTGATTTCAACCCTTGAAACTGTTTGAACAAATTAACCTTGAGACTGAATGAACAACCCATCATTGAAACTGATTGAATAAGTCAACTTTGAAACCGATTGGACCTCCAAATGGTTTGAGACCGTTTACCCTCCCAACGGTCTCAAGACTGTTTGGTCCAAACCACCTTGAAACTAAATGGATCAATTAGGGTTTCTTATTCAATCGATTTAGGGTTTCCACTCATTGAACCATCCAATATTAAGAACATTGAAAGTAGATCAACTTGTAACCCTTATATCTCCAACCATCCATGACTCCTCTTGACCTCAAATGGTCTTGAGACCGTTTGATCCATTCAACATAGAAATTGACTCAATCAATTTAGGGTTTCAACCAATCAATCTGATTAGGGTTTGTAATAAATGGATCATCCATTCTTGAAATCATTGTAATTACATCAATTTGAACCATTGGATCTTCAATTCATCCGCATCAGCAATTGACCCCAAAAGGTCTTGAGACCATTTGACCTCAAACGGTCTTGAGACCGTTTGTCCTCAAATGGTCTTGAGACCGTTTGATCACCAATCGGTCTTGAGACCGTTTGGTCATCAAGTTGAAACTGTTTGCACATGATATTTTTTGAGGTGTGTGCTAATATGACATAATCATATTCAAGATACAAACCTTCGAAATTTTCTGTGATTCTTATGTGATTTCATCAACTAATCAAAAGAAATTTTGAGAAAGAAAAAGGAATCAATATATAATGAAGAAATGAAATCAATAATGATGTTTAAGGGTTCAAGTTATATAACCCACCTTCAAAGTTGAACCCAAGCTTCAAGATTCACATCCTCAATAGTGAATGAATCTTTCTCAACTGTCTAAGGTCCGTTCTCAAGTCTTTGGATGAAAAGAATGGCTAAAGTTGAAGATTGAATGGACAAAAGAAGAAAATAAGCATTGAATTTCGATTTCCACCATGAAATCAAGGTTGAAGATGATTAAGGATCTCACCTACAGGTTGGGGTACGTCCTCCTGTTGCTCCTAAGATCCCTTGTGCATGGCCAAAGCAAGGAAAGAAATAAGAGTCAAAAAATCCTTTCATGTGGGTGAAAAATAGAGTGTATATAAGGGAATTTCAAGAGAGAGAAAGTGTTATAAAAATCTTTCAACTCCCTAAATTGATGCCACTTATCCCCCTCACTTCCTTTCATACGAAGCCATCATCCTCCCCTTCGAAATCCTCTTCTTTATCCATTAATTAAAAGAAAACAAATTAAGCACCTTAATCAATATAATAATATCCAAAAATTAGTGGATATTACTTTTTCTTTAACTAATGTGAGTGGGCTCTCCACTCACTTTAGATATTTCGGTGTCATTGCAAGGCACAAGGACGTACATACTTATATAAATTCAAAAATCGTGTTTTTGGTTGAAGGGAACTTCCATTAATATATTTATTTTTGCATTAAATTGAATTAGGGTTTCAATTATGCCTAAATCTTGATTATTTTAATATCAAGATTCTCTCTCCTCCAAAGAGATTCAAATGAGATGCCCCTCTGATTTTCTTGTCTATAATTGATACCAAGAAACATTAGGGACTCTCTAGAAGTGGTATTTTGCATATTGAACCCTAGGTTTTGGGTAAATTTCATATTACACCAAAACTAGATTTTAATGCACAAACATTGCTTAATAAGCTCTTTCTTGGTGCTCAAGCTTGTGGAAGCCATACCCCTTCATCATTTTCATTATTATGATGATTCAACACTTGAGGAACATTTTATCATGTGACATATGCAAGTTTTAACCCCTCAACTTGGGTAATTTGCACTTTAGTCCAAAACAAGTAAAATATTGTTTCAACATTATTTGAAAAGGACTAAAATTGAAACATAAGTTCCTCTTGAGCCTTAATGACTTTTCAAAGTATAAAGACAAGAATATAAATAACTTACTTAAGCAAAACTTCTAGGGTTAAGCCTTAACCCAGGTCAGGGATGTTACAAAAATAGTAAGTTTCCTCCTTTCCTTCCCTATTTTCATATTGTTAGTATTACTTTCACCTTCTTCCTGGTCAGAACCATGACCTTCCATGGTAAAACTCCACCTAGAACCCTAAAACATCTCATATCCATGCTCTTTTGCTAGGGTTTGCACCTCTAAAGTGGAGAAGGTGATCTTTGCTCAAGAAAGGAGATTGGCTTGGAGCAACCAAACCTTCTAATCTTGGGATCCTTGCTTTTTGGACCTTCTTTTCTTCCTAGAGGCAAGTTTTGTTAACCACCTTCTCATATACTTCTTACTACATGCTTAAAACTCATGCTTCTATGTTTAAAATCGATGATCTCCATCTCTATTTACCATGTTCTTCTAGAGTTTTGGTTTCTTGCTATTTTACCTTCTCTAGAAGCTCTAGTTTGGTTACCTATGCAACTTCAAACCTGATCTTGGGTCAAATGGTGTTTTCTCCCTCTCCCTCTCTCTTCAATTATCTCGATCAGTTTGATGATGTGCCAATTTCCTATTGGTCAGTATTGAAAAATTCATATCTTCTAATCTACTTATCCAAATTTGACAAATAAATATGTTTTGGAATTAGAAAATTAATCTCTATCTAATACATATATTTTCAAGGTCTGATTTCATGGTTTGATGAAGGGTGTTTTTTGTAAAATGAATTTGATGCATAAAATCCATAAAAAATTACAACTTAATCATCATAACTCCAAAATTAACATAAAAATATATTTCCTTCATCAGGAGAACCTAGTAAGTTCATTGGTGATATTTTCAAGATCTAAATCTGAGTTTTGCTGAAAAATTCTAAAATTAGGGTTTATATACATTAATGTGCACTATGTACTCTAATACATGTTAATACATTGAAAATAGGCAAAGTGGAACTTGGACTCAATTAAAGTGGTGAAAGTTAGTAATTGATATCAGTAAGAGGGGTATTTGCATTCCTTACACTCTATGTTGGGATAATTGCAGCCAAACCTTATATTTCCCAAATGAGGCTTAAATGAACCCTAAATCTTCTATTCTTGAATCCTAATGTTGTCATGCATCAAATCAGATTATAATTTCTTCTTATTTGGGTCTTATACCCCACTGCCATGCTTATTGAATATTATGACTACTTTTTCCGTGACTACTTTTATAGCATGTAGATTAATGTTCTATTTAATTTAAAGTAGCGGTACTTATGTACAACACCCACAGAGGGCATGTATTTAATCGCCTTGGGGAATGTTTTTATTCTCCCCTATATAATTGTGTAGGTGACTGGGAATGTCTTATTCTCCCCTCACCTATAGGTTAGAGGTCCGGTAGGTTCCTCAACCCTACTTAGTTAGGCAGACATAATTATCTTACATGCAAGTCCGTTTTAATATAATTGTTATACTATAAAGAGGAGAGATCACCTCCTTACTAAAATTTAAAGGAAGTACAAAACATCCATATTTTTAGAAAGACAAAAGATATTGAGGGATGCATGTATAATATTCTAAGTAAATAAGCATGCACCAAATACATTATAAAATATCAATAGCAGCGGAAATAAAAGTACTAAGCCTATTACATGGATTTCGTTGTTCATTACATGATTGTTCCCAAAAGAAAAAAGATATGAGAAAAGGATATAGATATAGCAACCTAGACATCCTTTCAGATAGCTTGAGATCTACTCCTGAGATGACTTCCTTTAAACTTGTCCTTCTCCTTACTCAACACCAGCACCTGAGTGGTTGCGAAAGCACCCAGCAAAAAGGGAAAGAAAATAAGATATGTGTCACAAAACTAGTCTAGAATAACAAGATAAGTAAAGCAAATAAGAATAGGCTAGGGTTTGAACCCTACATCTTCTATTCTTGAATCCTAATGTTGTTTTTTTAGAGAAAATGGATCGATTCATTACTTGTTAGCCATACGGCATCTACAATTGGGAAAAAACATACAGACAGAACATACAAACATCGCGTTCAATAACCCAAGGGCACTACAACTCATATTGGAACAAGATAAAGACACTTCTGCAATGATTCTTCTTCCTTGAGGCTGTCTTAAGCAGCTTTTCATGAAGAATTCCTTCAACCTGAGCATTGAGTAGTGGTAGAGGGGCTGGAACAAGACGATATTCTGCTCGTATATCAACTCAAACGAAGCCATACAACTGAGTAATAAGATCAATCCAAAGCAAAGATGAGATCTAGTCGTACCAAGATATCTCATCGCTCTCCTAAAGAGAGGTCACAGTGAAGCACGACAGATAAACGCTGACTAACGATGACAAAATAGGAAGATCAACTACTAAAACCCATTGGCTAAACAAGCCAAGACAGAATGAAAAAAGGGAAACAACGTAGACTGAAAAAGCACAAAGGAATGGGAAACTTGGGTTACCGATCCCAGAAAGCCGGCAAGCTGTGGCAAAAAGTGATTGCAGCAGCAAAGAGGGGAGTCGAGGTGTGCCTCAGCGCCTCTTACACCACAGCCACCACCCCCACGGTGAGTACCGTCGAGAACCATACCCTAGGGTCCAGAAGCCGACGCCGCTCGAAGCAGAAGAGGAGGAAGTCGATCCCACCACAGTTGATCACCAGGATCTGGATCCGCCCTACCCAAGCAAAGAGAGAGCCCAGGGGAGTAGGTTGGCGCACACTGGCAGCCAGAACCCCTCCCCCAAGCCAGCTGCCATGCACAAGAGTGTCGGCCCTAGTCGATCCTTCTTGAATCCTAATGTTGTTTATGCCTCGCATCAGATTATAATTTCTTCTTGTTTGAGTCTTATACCCACTGCCATGCTTATTGAATATTATAACAACTTTTGTCATGACTACTTTTCTAGCATGTAGATTTATGTTTTAGTTAATTTAAAGAAGTGGTACTTATGTACAACCACCCACAAAGGGCATGTATTTAATCGCCTTGGGAAATATTTTTATTCTCCCCTATATAATTGTGTAGGTGACTAGGAATGTCTTATTCTCCCCTCTCCTATAGGTTATAGATCTGGTAGGTGCCTCAACCCTACTTAGTTAGGTAGACATAATTATCTTACATGCAAATCCTTTTTAATATAATTGTTAATGGCAAGTTTCTATTGAATATAGCCTCATACTCTTATCTTCATCTTATGATGAACCCTAGCATGTTCTTATTTGTTTTACTTATCTGGTTATCCTAGTCTAGTTTTGTGACACATACCTTGTTTTCGTTCCCCTTTTGTTGGGTGCTTTCCCAACCACCCAGGTGTTGGTACTGAGCAAGGAGAAGGACAAGTTTGAAGGAAGTCATCTCAGGAGTAGATATCAAGCTATCTGAAAGGATGTCTAGGTTGTTATAGCTAGATCATTTTCACTTATCTTTTTCTTTTGGGAACAATCATGTAATGAACAAAAAAGCCATGTTGCTATTGACATTTTAAAATGTATCTGGTGCATGCTTATTTACTTGGAATATAATACATGCATCCCTCAATATCTTTTGTCTTTCTAAAAAGATGGATGTTTTGCACTTCCTTTAAATTTTTAGTAAGGAGGTGATCTCACCTCTTTATAGCATGGTATCAGAGTCTTTAGGCAACTATTAGGACATGAAGTTGAAACAAAGGTGTCTAGAATGGATCAAGGTTTTGGGGGCTGGCAATATTTTCCTCCGTACCACTAGCTTGGTTTACGAGGACTCTCGTGCCCATATGATACCAGCCTGGCCTGAGATGATATGAATTTCCCAAAATAGTATGCTTTTAGGCAATATCATTCTAGATATTCTTTTCTCATCTATGCTTCTATTCTTTTCTCATCTATGATTCGAATACTCTTGGTAACTTAATATCTTAACCCTACCTTTTAGGGTAGGTGACTTGTTCGACAGCAAGAACAAGGGAAAGGAGTCGAACCCTGATGACTCCAATGTGGTAAACACTCATGTGACTCCTGCCAGCCATAATGTGGTCAACCCTACTACTCCGGGCACCCCTGCCTTCACACCGAAGCAAGAGTTGGCAATGTTGTGCCAGTTTCTTACCACCATGATGGGGCAGCTCCACACAGTGGCCACCAACGCCAACAAGCTGTGGGAGTTCACCCTCACTGACTTCATAAAGATGCAGCCATCCTACTTTAAGGGTGAAAGTGAACACAACATGGTGGATAAAGTTGATGATTGGGTATTGGCTTTGGATCGGACCTTTGAGGGTATGGCATGACCTCCTCGCTATAAGGTTCAGTTCACGACGTATGTGATGGACAGACAGGCACGTGTCTGGTGGAATGGTGTCGCACACACTCGAGACACCTCTACCATGGAGTGGGACTAGTTCCTAAAGCTCTTCAGGGAGAAGTACATTTGTCCCACCTTCCTAAGGAAGAAGGAAGATGAGTTCTACAACCTCAAGTAGGGAGGCATGTGTGTGGCCAATTACATCTAATGGTTCCTACTTCTGGAACACTATGCCACCGACCTTGGAGCCAAGAGAAGGGCAACGTTATTCTTGGAGGGCCTGACCTACCAAGTGGGCTGAAGTCTTGTTATGTAGCTTCCACTCACCTTCCACTAGATGGTGGATAAGGCCCTGGTCATCGAGTCCTACCCAAGATCTAATCCTATGGATATAGTAATGGCTACAACAACAATAAGAGGAAGAACCCTACCCATAACGAGAGTTGCGGACATTATCAGTGCAATAGGTGCTCTTGCCACCATCCTCTAGGGAGATGTCTTGTCAAAAATGCACCTACTCATAGAGACAATCAGCCTCATCTGACCTACCACGAGTGTGGCCAAGTTGGGCATATCCAACCACTCTGCCCCCGTTTCTAGCAGGGATAGAATAATGCCTAGAAACCAAGGCAGAACCTGCCTCCACAAAAATAATAATAACAACAACAACCAGAAATCGAGGCGACCGCCAGTGGAGAGGTGGAATGGGAGAGTGTTTGTTGTCAATTCTGAGGAATCAGGTGAAGATAGTGAAGTTATTGAAGGTACCTTCCAGCTTAATATGCATCCTATAAAGGCAGTGTTGGATTATGGCTCATCCAATACCTTCATATCTTGTCATCTTGCTTCTATGTTAGAAATAGAATCTGAGTATATGGATCATATATTAGATGTAAAAACCCCGAGTGGTAAGATATGCTCTTCATATCTCCAAACTCCTAACATGGACCTTTGTATATTTGGTATAATGTTTCCCTCAAATTTCATCTTGTTTGACATGACCGCCTTTGATGTCATCATGGGAATGGATTGGTTGAAGAGGTACAAAGATGTTTTGTTTTGTGAAGAATCAAAGGTTAGTTTTTCACATCTTGTTGAGGGAAGATTGTGTGTCAAGGTTAGGAAGTGAGAGGATCGGCAATTTGTTATCTCCACCATCAAAGCTGAAAAGCTAGTCTCACAAGGGTGTAGAGCTTTCTTAACCTCTATAGTCCTTGAGGCAACACCTCCTTTTCTCGACCACATAGATGTGGTGAAGGACTTCTTGGACGTATTTCCTGAGGAGTTACCCAATTTTCCACCAACTCATGAGGTGGAATTCTCCATTGAACATGTTCCCAAAATTTCACCAATATCGAAGCCGCCTTACCGCTTGGCCCCTACCGAGCTTGCTGAACTAAAGAAGCAGCTAGAAGAGCTTCTCGACATGGGCTTCATCCACCCCAGTGTTTCACCTTGGGGATCCCCTATCCTATTCGTGAAGAGGAAGGATGGTTCGATTTAGATGTGTATGGACTGCTGCATGCTTAACCAAGTGATAGTGAAGAACGGTTATCCTTTGCCTCGCATCGACGACTTGTTCGACCAGCTAAGTCAGCCACTGTGTTCTCCAAGATGGATTTATGAAGTGGCTACTACCAGATGCGCGTGAAGGATGATGATGTCCCGAAGATGGCGTTCAAAACTCTCTATGGGCATTATGAACTCATGGTCATGCCTTTCGGCTTGACAAATGCCCCTGCTGCCTTCATGGACTTGATGAACCGAGTGTTCCGCCCATACCTTGGCAAGTTCATGGTGGTGTTTATCAATAATGTTTTGGTTTATTCAGAGATGTTAGAACAACATCATGGGAATCTGTTGATTGTACTCAACACATTGTAAGAAAATCAACTATGCAAAATTCTCAAAGTGTGAGTTCTAGATAAAGGAAATGATGTTTCTGGGTCATGTGATTTCTACCGAACATATAGTTGTTGATCCTGCAAAGGTAGAAGTTGTGACCAAGTGGAAAGCTCCAAAGAATCCCTAAGAGATTTTTAGTTTCCTCAGCTTAGCAGGTTACCATCGAAGTTTTATCAAGAGCTTCTCTGAGTTGGCCTTGCCTTTAACCAAGCTGGCGTGAAAGGAGGTCAAGTTCTATTGGACACCAGAATGTGAGAACAGTTTCCAAAAGTTGAAGGGGTGTTTGACTTCTTCTCCTATTCTTGCCTTGCCTGTTGAAGGCATACCCTATGTCATCTACACTAATGCTTCTAAACAAGGCTTAGGGTGTGCTTTGGTGCAAGATGGAAAGGTGATCGCCTATGCTTCCCGCCAATTGAAACTGAATGAAGCTAATTGGCCTACACATGATTTAGAGATTGTTGCCATCGTTCATGCTCTAAAAATATGGCGACACTCTATATGGTGTGAAGTTTGAAGTTTTCTCCGACCATAAAAGGTTGAGGTGCTTGTTGACACAGAAGGATCTAAATCTATGACAGTGAAGGTGGACGGAATATCTCAAAGATTATGACTTCACCATCACCTATCATCCTGATAAAGAAAACATTGTATTTGATGTTTTAAGTCACAAGAAGGATGTCGTTTGTACTGCTCTAGGATGTTCAGTGTGGGAAAATCTCGAATATGTGACTAGTTGGCAACCTCAACATGTCGATTCAGTAGATGAAGACAAGTTGTGTGTCTATATGGCTAGTTTGACTGTTACACTGACTTGGATCTCATAAGTCATTGAAGCATAGTTGGAAAGCTCTGAGATGGAAGAGATGAAGGCCTTGACCAAGAAATTGCAATCTGACTTCTCTATCAGAGTGGATGTTGTTGTCCACTTCAGACAAAGGTTGTGGATTCCTAACATGGGTGATCTGAGACAGAAGGTGCTGAGTGAAGCGCACGGGTCCAAGTACACTATTCATCCTGTCACAACAAAAATGTACAAGGACTTACATCAAAGCGTCTGGTGGAAGAACATGAAGAATGATATAGCTCTGTTCATCGTGAAGTGCTTGACATGTCAGCAAGTCAAGATCAAACATCAATGACCTGGTGGTCTTCTTCATCCTCTTGAAATTCTAGAATGGAAGTGGGAGAAGATTACAATGGACTTCATTACTGGTTTCCCAAAGTCCAAGAAAGGTTATGATGTTGTTTGGGTGGTTATTGATCGACTTACAAAGTCTGCTCATTTCTTGCCTTTCAAAACCAATTATAGAGTTGCGGATATGGCTCAGTTGTACGTTGAGTGGATCGTACGCCTACATGGAGTACCTGAGATGATAGTTTCTGATTGTGACCCAAAGTTTACTTCTCATTTATGTGGTCAAATTTAGGAGGAGATGGGTACATACTTGTGTTTCAGTACTACTTACCACCTGCAAACTGATGGTCAATCTGAGAGAATAGTTTATATTCTAGAGAACTTGCTTTGTGCTTGTGTGATGGATTGGGGTGGTGCATGGGATCGATATCTACACATTAGCTGAGTTTGCTTACAACAATATCTACCAAGCTAGTATTAGTATGCCACCTTTTGAATCTCTCTATAGAAGACCATGTCATTCACCTTTGCATTGGGATGATGTCGGTGAATGTTCTCTAGTGAAGACCGATGACATGCAAAGGATGACATAAAAGGTACAGTTGATAAAGAAATGCATGAAAGCTGCTCAAGACTGACAGAAGATGTATGTTGACAAGAAAAGGTCTGATGTTAACTTCCTAGTGGGTGACTATGCATTTCTGAAGATCAAGCCTATTCGTTCTATTGTTAGATCTAAAGTTGAAGGCAAGTCGAGTCCCCTCTATTTTGAACCATTTGAAATCTTAGATAAGGTTGGAGATTGTGCATACCGCTTAGCTTTACCTCCTTCCTACGATAAGATTCATAATGTGTTCCATGTATCTATGCTAAAGAAGAATCTAAAGAACTCTACTCATGTTCTTACTATTGAGCCTTTGGAGATACATGAGAATATAACCTATGAAGATCTACTTGTGAAGATCCTTGGCTCCCGAGTAAAGTAGCTGAAGAACAAACAAATTGAGCTGGTAAAAGTTTTGTGGAAATATCATGGTCTAGAAGAAACCACTTGGGAGTTGAGAGATGAAATGTTACGTACTCACCCTTCTATTTTTGCTTGAGATTTTGAGGATGAAATCCTTTTAAAATGGGTGGAGTGTTGTAAAATAATGAATCTTAGATTTAATCTCCATGTAAACCTTTTTCCAAGTTTTCCTTCCATTTCTGTCCTTTATGTCATTCATGTTTAATTAGTGGAATTTATAGTGGTTTAATGAACATTTATTCACTAATTGTACCAATATAAGGGTTTATGCTCAAATACCTCATTGAAAGCTTGTTTAAGGATCTAAAATTCAAAATCACCACTTTAGTAGAACAATGGTATATTAATTTGTTCTAGAAGTGTAAGGCCCTAAACCTTGATTAATGTATTAAACAAGCTTAATTACCATAATTAAGTGCTCTAAACCTTAATATAACTTTTTGATGTGATTTGAAAACATAAAATGAGCCTAAGTTTCATATTTGGTTCGATTTGGATGTTGTTTGTGCAAGTTATGCAATTTTAGGTACATTCTGGACTTTTATGCAATTTACCCAATTGAGAGCTTTTCTTTGCAAATTATCACCTGAATTTTATTTCTTAGATATTCCCTTACCATTCTCGGTATTTTGAACCATGGGGAACCTGTTGCACCTTGGTTTGAAGGTGTTTCTCTCCAAGGGCATTATAGGGATTACCCTCTTTAGAAATGAGCTTATCTTTAAAAGCTATCAACCAATGGGGTTATTTCTTTATTTGAAGGATGGTGGGGATGTTCTAGAAGTCTCCATTGGATTTTAGGACCAACTTTTGATATACAAGAAGTCTATATGAGTTGTCCTCTTGCATGGCCATGAAGCCCTAGGCTAGGGACAAATGGAAAGTCCCATAGACACCTCATGCTTGCCCCCTTCTTTATAAAGCCATGCCTACCCCTTCCCACCTCCCAATCCAAGAAGCAATCCTCTCCTTCTCTGTCCCCCAGATTATAGAATCATTATTACTCTGTTTGGCTGCAAAGGTGCTCTCCTAAGGTAAAAGAGAGTGCTTACCTTGGTGAAGAAGGCTCTTAGAGTTCCAAATTTTCTCTATTTAGGGTTTCTAAAGCTTCTTCTTGGTGATTTCGACAAAAAATAGTAAGTTTCCTCCTTTCCTTCCCTATTTTCATGTTATTAGTATTACTCCCACCTTCTTCCAGGTTGGAACCATAACCTTCCAAGGTAAAACTCCACCTAGAACCCTAAAACATCTCATCTCCGTGCTCTTTTGCTAGGGTCTAAAGTGGAGAAGGTGATCTTTGCTCAAGAAAGGAGTTTGGCTTGGAGCAACCAGACCTTCTAATCTTGGTATTCTTGCTGTTTGGACCTTATTACCTTCCTAGAGGCAAGTTTTGTTAACCCCCTTCTCATATAATGCTTACTACATGCTTAAAACACATGTTTCTATGTTTAAAATCGATGATCTCCATCTCTATTTACCATGTTCTTCTAGGGTTTTGGTTTCTTGCTATTTTACCTTCTCTAGAAGCTCTAGTTTGGTTACCTATGCAACTTCAAATCTGATCTTGGGTCAAATGGTGTTTTCTCCCTCTCCCTCTCTCTTCAATTATCTCGATCGGTTTGATGATGTGGCAATTTCCTATTGATCAGTATTGAAAAATTCATATCTTCAAATCTGCTTATCCAAATTTGACAAATAAATATTTTTTGGAATTGGAAAATTAATATCTATCTAATAAAAATATTTTCAAGGTCTGATTTTATGTTTTGATGAAGGGTGGTTTTTGTAAAATGAATTTGATGCATAAAATCCATAAAAATTACATCTTAATCATCATAACTCCAAAATTAACATAAAAATATGTTTTCTTCATTAGGAGAACCTAATAAGTTCATCAGTGATATATTCAAAATATAAATCTGATTTTTACTAAAAAGTTCTAAAATTAGGGTTTCTAAACATTAATGTGCACTATGTACTCTAATACATGTTAATACATTGAAAGTAGGCAAAGTGGAACTTGGACTCAATTAAAGTGGTGAAAGTTAGTAATTGATATCAGTAAGAGAGGTATGTTCATTCCTTATACTCTATGTTGGGATAATTACAGTCAAACCCTATATTTCCCTAATGAGGCTTAAATGAACCCTAAATTTTCTATCCTTGAATCCTAATGTTGTTCATGCCTCAAATCAGATTATAATTTCTTCTTGTTTGGGTCTTATACCCCACTGCCATTCTTATTGAATATTTTGACTACTTTTTCCATTACTACTTTTCTAGCATGTATATTTATGTTCTGTTTAATTTAAAGTAGCGGTACTTATGTACAACCACCCATAGAGGGCATGTATTTGATCACCCTCTAAGAATGTTTTTATTCTCCCCTATATAATTAAGTAGGTGATTGGGAATGTCTTATTCTCCCCCCACCTATAGGTTAGAGGTTTGGTAGGTGCCTCAACCCTACTTAGTTAGGTAGACATAATTATCTTACATGCAAATCCTTTTTAATATAATTGTTAATGGCAAGTTTCTTTTGAATATAGCCTCATACTCTTGTTATCTTCATTGTATGATGAACCCTAGCTTGTTCTTATATGATTTACTTATCTTGTTATCCTAGACTACTTTTGTAACACATACCTTGTTTTCTTTCCCCTTTTTCTTGTTACTTTCCCAACCACCCAGGTGTTGGTGCTAAGCAAGGAGAAGGACAAGTTTGAAGGAAGTCATCTCAGGAGTATATCTCAAGCTATCTGAAAGGATGTCTAGATTTCTATAGCTAGATCCTTCTCTTATATTTTTCTTTTGGGAACAATCATGTTATGAACAACAAAAGCCATGTAATATGCTTATTACTTTTATTTCTGCTGCTATTGACATTTTATAATGTATCTGGTGCATGCTTATTTACTTGGAATATTATACATACATCCCTCAATATCTTTTGTCTTTATAAAAAGATGGATGTTTTGTACTTTCCTTAAATTTTAGTAAGGAGGTGATCTCACCTGTTTACACCCTTACTCTTCTTGCTCTTTCTCGTGTTGTTGCTGTCTCAACTGGTGGTTGTACCAATAACCACCTAAACCCAACTGGTGGTTGTGCACATTCTTGTCACACCTACCTTTTTTCCCTTCATGAAGGGCATAATTAATTTATACATGTAATATTGTTAAGTAAATACAAGAAATCATAAAAATATAATTAATTCAATACATGTAACTCTTATGTTTGTCTCTGTCGAACAAACTCCTTCCAATCATCTTGACCAATATAGTTCCTCTTTTCCAGGATTCCTTCTTGTCTCTAAATACATATTATTTGGTGAGGATTGTTCGCCAATCTCTATTTCTTCTCTCGACAAGCTGCATAACAGACTTGCAATGTAGATTTTCATCAATTTCATACTATCTCTTAAAAGGTTCAACATTCAGTATTGTTTAGAAATGTTAAAAAAAGAATAGAAAAAAGACTATAAAATGTAACGGTATTTATCTCACCTTTGAATTCTTCCAGATGAGGTCTTTACAGACCGGACTCACTTGTCTCCAATCCTCAGAGAGGAGAGGCACCTTGCTTTGATTAAGGACCCCACAATAGCTGACAAACTCATTAGTAAGTGGTGTGTCTGCTTCATTGAATTCAACATATGTCTTATTCCCTTGCCTATTTGTGGCATCTTTTGTCACATGTATCCCTCTAACTCCCTTACACTTTTGGTTCTGAGCACCATCAGCACCCTAATTAGGATGTCCAACATTCTCACACTTATGATCATTTTTATCCTGGTCATATGCCATCTATAAAATCAAAAGTAAACAAAAAAAGTCAGATCACATATAAAAGGTCAACAATATAATGAAATAAGATCACATATGAACAAATAAACATGTTATATAATGGAAAAAAGTTAGATTGCATATGAGCAGTATACCTTCAACTAATATCCCTTCTGTGTGATCTTCATGTGTATACTCATCAGTGTTAGATTCAACATTTACACTTGGTAAGTCAACAGAAAATGGACTAGAGTCATCATACTTGTCATAGTACTCTTCTTCATCAATAGGATCTGAAATGAACTGTGTTTTCCCATGAAGAATGACAGACCAATTTCTTTTTTGGGGTTGATATGGAATACCTATTTTGCATGTGATGCCATGATGAAGGGTTCATCCTTCTCTCCTATCCACTCAAAATTCATTTATGTGTAACTGAGTTCGTCAACTACAACTCCTTTATTGTTATCAATGTTGGATCCTAGATGGGTGATTAGATGCTCTAGAGGGGAGTGAATAGAGTAGAATGCACTTAAATAAAATTCATTAGACCTTCAAGATATATCACAAAATAAGGTTGCTAAATAGGAAGTTTGAGTGCAACTAAAACATGCATAGCAAGGGAGAGAGATATTGAACATACACCAAGAAACAAGCTATTTAGAGTGGTTCTACACTTCAAACTAGAAATGAGTCAGTCCACTACCTAGAGAGGTCAACCTCTAGGATTTCTTAACCTTGCACCTTCATTATATTCATTATAAGAGATACAATACATGACCACCAAAGGACTTACCTATCCAATACAAAGAGTCTTCAACCTTACCAAGGACTTACCCACTTTGCAAGAGTCTTCCGCCTTCTTCCAAGGACTTACCTACTCTTGCACAAGTCTTCAGCCTTGCAGGGATTACCCACTCTTCTTGGATCTTCTGCCTTTGACTTCACCTTCACTCGGAGAAGCTTCCACCAAGGACTTAAACACTTGAGCAAGGAGTCTTCTTCCTTCACCAAGGGCTTACCCACTCTTGCTCCAAGTCTTTAGCCTTGATCTTCACCAAGGGACTCCTTCCCTTGTTCTTCTTCACCTCTCTTAGCCAAGAGAGAGAGCCTTCATCTTCATGGTTGAAATGAGAGATAGGGAGGTGGTGGAAGTGAGAGCCTCACAATATTTACATGTAGGACTAGCTCTCTTATTGTAACATCCCTGACCTGGGTTATAACCTAACCCTGGAAGTTTTGCCTAAATTATGTAATTAAACACATGTGAGTATTCTCTGGCATGTAACTAAGTTCCTAAAGGAACATATACTTTCAATTTTTTCTCCTTTATAAACAAAGTTGTAGCATTGTTTTGTAATGCAGGGACCCATGTGCAAGTTACCCAGTTTAAGGGTTTAACTTGCAATTTCACAGGTTAAGATGTTCTTTTGATGTTGAGACATCATATGAGTGAATATGATGACGCATGATGGATTTTCCAAGCTTGGGCATTCAAATGCAGCTTGTGGAGTGATCTTAATGCTTAAAAACCCTAATTTGGAGTAAAGTGTAATTTACCCAAATTGTGGGTGAAATTTGTACAATACACCTTCTAGATCATCTTATATGACTCTTGGCATCATTTAGAGTAGAAATGATGAAAGAGATACATCAATTAATAATCAGATAAGAAAAGTGATCTTTGTGCATGAAATTCACCATATATGGGTATGGAGATCTTTCATGTATGAACCCTAGTTGAAAGTTGACCTTCTTCACCTTTGGACCTTGGGTTTAAGATGAGTTTTGCTTAAGTATGAAAGGGAGAAACGTGGCTTATAATAAGGAGAATGGACGTGCCTATAAGAAAGGAGGGACCTAATTAAGAAAAGGAGAAACTAGTTGTCCTTATGTTGGAAATGACCCCAAGATATATATACACCCTTCCATTGTTTGTAAAGGAACGTTTCCTTCACTTCCTTTCTTATTTCCTTGCTTAGACCGAATTAGGACAGAGCTCTGGAGAAGAGGAGGGCGACCAACCTGTTCTAGGTAAGAGAACACCACCTTCTAGCTTGAATTCATGGAGAAAATTCTTGTATAAGGTTGGTTTCATGGCTAATTCACTTAGCTTTCTCGTTCTAGACATATTTTCCCAACCTTTCCTTGGAGAAACACCCTTGGACGACCTGTGGAGCTCAAGACACCATTAGAGGCTTGAAGCTTGGAAGCTTGGAGCTCAAGGAACGACCTTAAGGTGGGTTTTATAACTTTAAACTCTTTGCTTTATATGCATATTTGTTCTTGCAATTTCAGCATTTAGTTCTCCTTCTACCTCCCTTATTCCTTGCACTTTTGCAAGAAAAACGGTGGTATAACCATCCTTGATAGAGGTTGAAGAATATGGGTGTGATTACCAAAGTTACTTTATCACACGGTCCTGGTTCCCCCCCCCCTTCTGACCAAACCGTTTGAAGGGCAAACGGGTTCACAAGGTCGGTTGGAGCAAACGGGTTCAACCCGTTTGAGGGCATTGACCAAGCGTTGACCGTTTGGGATTTCCTGTTCATAATCATGTAGGCTAATGACCCACCAAATTTGAGGGGTTAACTCCAAAGAAATCGTAGGTTGAAAGCCAATCAATTAGGCAATCGAATTGAATTAAGTGCTGATTTTTCAAACTGATTAACTTGAACTTTTTGGGCAAACGGGTTCAACCCGTTTGAATGAGTTGACCAAGCATTGACCGTTTGAGATTCCTGTTCATAATATGTTTAATTTCATTCCTGAAAATAATCAAAGTTAAATTCTTAACCAATTGAGAGTTGAAGGCACTTCAACATCCTAACCCTAATTGGGCCAAAATTGCTGTTTTCATATATAGTTTTTGTTGAGTTTTGGGTTGAAGGACCCAAACGGTCTCAAGACCGTTTGGGGGTTCCTCCAAACGGTCTCAAGACCGTTTGGGCACAACCCAAGACCATTTGAAGGTCTAAAGTTGAGGTAATTTGATGGTTTGAGGGTCCAATTGTAATAAGTTGATGAATTGATAAAAATGCTGATTTTAGACCTAATTCAAGTTCAACCCTAATCCAACCAACTTGGTTTTTGGTCAAACTTTGGGAAAACGATCTCAAGACCATTTGGATGATGTCCAAACGATATCAATACCGTTTGGGCCAAGTTTGGGCCCAATTGGAGTTCAATTGATAGGTTCAACCTTAATTTGATTCACATTGTTGAAATTGATGATTAGCCGATTGGAAACCTTAATTGAGTTAGACTTAACTCTAATTGGATTTCAATTGAAGGTAAAATTGGTGTCCAATTGTTTGAGGATCATCCTAATTGACTCAATTTGTAAATGGGTTGACACTCGTTTAGGCTCAAACGGGTCCACACTCGTTTAGGCTCAAATGGGTTGACACTCGTTTAGGCTCAAACGGGTCCACACTCGTTTAGGCTCAAATGGGTTGACACCCATTTAGAATCAAATGGGTCCATACTCATTTAGGCTCAAATGGGGTCACACACGTTTAAGCTCAAATGGGTTCACACTCGTTTAGGCTCAAACGGGTCCACACTCATTTAGGCTCAAATGGGTTGACACTCGTTTAGGCTCAAACGGGTCCACACTCGTTTAGGCTCAAACGGGTCCACACTCGTTTAAGCCTAAATGGGTCCATACTCATTTAAGGCTCAAATGGGTTCAGGGTCATTTGAGATTAAATGAGTTCAAGGTCGTTTAAAATTTAAATGGGTTAGAGGTTGAAGGTTGAAACCAATTGGAGACCTTCAAGGTTGTTTATACTTAATCACTTGAAGGTGTAAATGGTTCAATGATGATCTAATCTAAACCCTAATGGTAACTTAAGATATTAAGGGACTAAGTGACTAATGAATTGACCCATAATGATGATCAGTGGGTAAATTACCAAAATGCCCTTGAAAGGTTCAATTGAGTGATACCTTGTTTTAATCAAACCCTAATCACATGATGGTGATGTGTTGACTTGTCTTAGTCAATGAGGACTTAACCCAACCTAATCTAGAGTGGTGTAATCACCATATACTAGTTAGAGGAGAGAGAAAGTACCCTCTTATGGTGGAAACTCAAGTAAAGTACCTTCAATACACATGAATGTGCATGATTAGGGTATGATCCACCTATGTGAGATCATGGAAACCCTAATTATGATAAATGATGAATCTTAACCTTAATCTGAGAGCATCAATGATGATGTTCCTCATACATGATGATGTTATGAGTTCAATTCACCATAATGTGAATAGTAAACCCTAATTCTAGGGTGATGACATGTAATGTGAATAGTAAACCCTAATTCATGAGAATCAGGGAACTTAGCTCTTATGGCAAGAGTGAAGGTATAATTCTTGAATTGAATTGCTTTCATCAGTTGAATTAACCATGAAGGTTCTTATATGAGGATGATCATATCCAGGTATGGATGATGATGCTACATTCATTGAAAGCATGTTGTTAGCTTTATGAATAGTAAAATATCTTGATGTCTTGTCAGTGGCATCTTATGAGATTAATGGGCTATGAGAGCCATAAATACCATCAATGTCATGCTTTAGAGATGACTTGTGATGAGAGTATTGAGAAATGATAATTGATGTGAGTTAGGCTTGTTACATTTAGTATTTTCCCTTCATAGCTGCTATGCTAATGTTATTGTTTGAGAACAATGTATGATGTTAAAAGAATATTGAATGTACCTAACTAATCAAGTGTAATCATACCATGGAGAGCCCTGATCATAGATCCATCATTGTCAGAGATCAAATGATGGTGAAATAGGTTTTCCTAAGGGAACTCCTGGATCACATACTTTTGAGTATGGGGGGTATATGGATGTGTAGAACCTTACATCCTAGTATAGGTATTGATGTAGATGTGTAATCCGTCAATCCTTCACTACAAATCCATACCGCATCAGTGGAAGGTAAACACGAAATCTCATGATGACGAAGAAAGCACAAATACCGTATCAGTGGAAGGTAAACACGAAATCTCCTGATGACGAAGAGAGTACAGAATGCCACTGTAACTCTAAAATAGCGAAGGACCAGATTACCCTGGTAAGCTATAATAGCAGAGACACAAGATGTCCTACAAGTAATCCTCTTACTGACTGAGGAAGGTAAAGGTCATGAGAATCCGGCTCTTTCAATGACCTAGTATGATACTGAGGCACGTAACAGTGATCGGTTGGAGTATGAGTGGTATACCTCATCTCCGCAGGGCATAATAATAATAATAATGTTTGAAAAACATAATCTACAGCGTAGTATACTTGTTAGAGATAACTACGAGTTAATTGATTGATGTTACACTGTATGGTGCATATGTTCTTCATGTTTCATAAATGTTGAACTCTTGCTTACTACCAAAATTGCTGTGGAATACTTTGAAAGCTTTTACTGCTTATGTTATTCTTTGTTTTTCTTTATAAAGCTTCTAGTGGAGAGTTATAACTCCCGCTGGGACAATTATTTAAAATTGTCTCACCCCGTAGACTTCAACTTTTTAGGTGGTCGTCGAAGACAACGGAACCAGTCTACAGGTGACCAGTCCCAGCAGCAGCAGCACCAGGAGCAGCAGTAAATCTCAGGTGGAGATTTAGCCTGCTATGTGGTGTAGATAGAGTCAGTCCTGTGTGTCCTCTGTACTCTCAGGTCTTGGAGTTGTTGGTCTGAGTTTTGTTGCGATTCTTGAGATTTTGAATCATGATGTGTATAATTACTCAAGAAGTAATTTGACAGAGATGTAAACAGTTTATCTCCTTTTATGAATGAAGTTTTATGGTTTCAATGCTTTATCTCAAAAAAATTTTAATTTTTGCTGATTTTTGGTATTCCGCTACTAATCGAATCGCTTCCGCTAAGTTTAAACTCGAAGTTATGTGTTTATCTCGGGTTTTGGAGATCAGAGCCCACAATTAAGTGGTATCAGAGCTCCAGGTTCGCTGAGTCTATAGAGGCATAGGACTTAGGATGTCAAGTCTATCCTTAGTGTTCCTTCCTTATCTAATAGAATCTTCTGCTCCTCAGGAGAAGAAGATACATAAGGATGGTAGATCCACATGATGAGTACGTGGCAGAGAGTAGTGCTAGTGCACCTCAAGGCGGTGCAAGGGTTCCAGAAATAGAACAGCCTGCACCTGAGCCACCCCGGGAGCCACCCCAGTTTGACCCAGCTGATATGGGTAACCCAGTAGTTCATATGATGTTTGGGCAGTTTATGACTGCCATGACACACATAACTGACAGGATGCCCATGCCTGCACCTAGGGCACATGTCCAGCCTGAAAGACAAGGTATCGGGAATACGTTTGAGTGACTATGTCGTGTCAGAGCTACCGAGTACTTTGGGACTGCCGACCCCGCAGATGCTGATCTGTGGTTGACAGAGTTGGAGAAGGCTTTCAGGATTCTTAATATCCCAGAAACTGAGAAGGTTAGACATGTTGTCTATCTTCTCAAGGGAAGCACTGGTCACTGGTGGAACATGGAAGAGCAGAAGAGACCTGGAATAGAGATCTCGTGGGAAGAGTTTCGCTGGGAATTTGTTCATAGATATTTCCCGAAGACCTTCCTAGATGAGAAGATCTCTCGGTTTGAGAGATTGAGGCAGGGCATGATGAACATTAGCGAGTATGAAGCTAAGTTCATGGAGTTGTTGCGGTTCTGCCCGCACATGCCTGCCACATAAGTGAAAACCTCTAGAGGGGGGGTGAATAGAGTTTTATGATAATTTAAAACAATTTAAACTCAAACAACCAAAGTAAAAGATAAGAAGAGAGACACAGGTGTTTAGAGTGGTTCCACCTTAGCAAATACTAAGGAGTCAGTCCACTACCCGGTTGCTTACCCAACCGGGATTTTGAAAGTATTGAATTTTATTACCTTTTAAGGATGTTACATAAAATTACAACACTCTCTAAACACCCTTTGGACAGCCTTCACCTAGAAGTAATCTTGCCAACCTTGAAGCAGCCTTCCTTGGAGTAACTTCAAGCTCCCCCTTGAAGTAGCCTCCCTCCCGAAGTAGCTTCCCGTCAAGATAGCCTTCTGAAGTAGTCCAAAGTCCTCCTCTTCACACGAAGAGCTTCACCCTCTTCCTATATGCAGCCTCCTCCCTGAAGTAGCAACGAAGAGTACAAATATTACAAGGAACAAGAAAGAAAATAGGAAAGTACAACTTATCCTTTTAAGCTCAAGGCTTGAATTGCCTATATCAAGCGTATGGATTTTCCTAGCCAAGGTAATAGACTTGTGGATGCTAGGGTTAGGAAAATCTAGCCTATAGGACGAGCTTGAGCTAGATGGAATATGGCCAAGTGATCACAGTGCTCAATTGCTTGTAAAAGATTGCTCAAGAGTGCTTAGAAAGAATTCTCAAGTGTAGCGAGGTAAAATCTAGTGTCCTATAGCTTGTCCTATTTATAGGGATAGCCTAAGTATGCTTAAGGACCTTCTAGATAGTTTCTAGGGGGTTCCAAGTGCTCAATTAGCCGTTAGGAATAGATTGGTCGTTTTTACAACGGCTAATTGCTTTAACTCTGCAGATTCTGTCAGAGACCGTCTCGGTCGACAGATGGTCGACCGAGACACCTACTCGGTCGAGCTTTTCTCGACCGACAGGCTCTCTGAGTGCAACGTTCACTTCCAACTGCCAACTAACTCTTTTGCTAAGTCTAACGGCTACTTTAGGTCAATCTCGGTCGATAAGGTTGTCGACCGAGAGTGTCTCGATCGAGGAGTGTGTCGACCGAGATTGACTCTGTTTCAATCTATCAATTAAGATACTAAGTGTGTGCATGAGTGTGCATAATGTGATCTTATTGGAAGGGATGACTTGTCTAACTATGGTGTGTAGCTAGGGAAGATCCAATGCTTGATTTACATGCAATCTAGGTACTTGTACATTATATAATTGTACAAGTTTTTACAATAGTGATTACATTGCATGAAAATAAAACTATAAGCTTATGATCTCCCTAGTTGCTTCGTCATCCACCATAATCCTGCACACTCAAGTAGCTCGTTAGATAAATAAGAATGAAATGTTTGTCATAATCAAAACAAAGGGATTTTATAGATGTCCATTTAGCCAACAATCTCCCCCTTTTTGAAGATGACAAACATTTCCGAAATATGAATAAAGGAAATATAAAACATATAAATGCCATACCTTTAGATTGCCGTTTGGAACTTTTCCTCTTATTTATAAAATGTGTGCTTAGTATCCCCAGTGAATTATGGAACATGAAATCCAGTTCATTTGGGAATATAGCAACTTTCAATGTAAGCCAAGAGTATATTTATTAAACTCATTGATTGAGTTTGTCATAAGTATTATAGTTTTATATATCTCTCCCCCTTTGTCATCTCAAAAAGATAACCGTTTTATTTAAAAACTCCCCCTTCATTAGATATCCCATCAAAAATGAACGAAAAAGATGTCCATTGAATAGCCAAAATGTAAGGCAATAGCTAAGATGCAACAATTTGCAAATTACCAATTGAAACGTTCATATCAATATTGATACAAACCATAAAAGCATAAGTAGTCGTTTTTAAGAGCCGCAGATATCAAAGAAAACATCCTCCTTAAATTTGTATTTGCTCCCCCTTAAATGGATATTCCTTTAAGAATATTGATTTTATGCTTGTCTAATTTAGCCACAATATCTCTCAATCATACAAATCTTGTTTAACAATACTAAGGTCATAGCCCTTTTCAAAATAATGTTTGCACATTATTTGAAAAAAGTTGTAATCATTCAGATTTGTGTTTATTGTTCATATAGAAGATTTTACAAAGATATATGCAATTATTATGTCAGTCTGAAAACAGGAATCAGGTCGGTCGACCATTGTTCGACCGACAGTGTGTATCGGTCGACTATTGTCTCGACCGAGAAAGGTTCTGGAGAACAGAATTTTCTGCATTGGTTGATTTAATTATAGTAGTAATATTTTTCCTTTGAATTGTTATTACTTCCTTATTTGTTATGCTCTACAATAATGAACCAATGATCCATATTTTGAAGTATGCCAAAATAAATAATCATGTGAAAAGAGTAGCAATTTTCATTCAATAACATGAAGAAGATTACAATCATATGGAATACAACTATTACAACACCAACGCTTCACAGGAAAGATTTAAGGATTACATCAATGTCCGGATCTTTCCCAAGAAATGGCTCAGCTCCATAGTATTGGACCAAAGTTTTCCAATCCAAAGCACCAGTTGTAGTCAATGCATATGCTTCCAGGAAAGTGGGAATTCGGTCAAAACGGAAGTGAGCAGCTATGTCTTGCAATTGTATGGACGAAAATTGAGTGTGTGCAAGATCCATTGATGGTGAAGGTGGAGGTTGATAGTAGTTGTATGAGGGGTTAAATGGGTCGAGCATGCCAGGGTTTAAAGAATGCGGATATTCATCGGTTTGGCCAGGGGAGAGGTTTTGCATTCTTTGATTCAAATATGTCATGGCATGGTGATTGTAGTTTAATTGTTTACTAAGATGGTATTGGGAGCCAGCAATATAAGTAAGGGTATTTTGGATGGGATCAATGGAAAGGTTAGTAGAAGGAGGGGGTGGTATATCCTGATGTGATGACTCTCCTTCTACTCTTGCCTTTTTATGGCCAAAGTCAATCCCCATTTTCTCTACGGTGTTCTTACTTATCTTTGGTGGTCTACGCTCCCACATATATCCCATATCTTCAATGTTTACCTTAAGACAATGTTGAGTAATCTGGCATACAAAATCGGCATATGGTGGATTGCCAGAGAACTCAAGCATATTTTTAAGTACTATGCGAATGAAGTTGATGGGAATTTCTTTTATGATAGCATAAATGAGACACATGCGGAAAATGGGAACCTCTGATTTATTGGCTCGTGGATGTATGTTGGTGGAAACAATAAGGTTTACTATTCTACATGCTGGTTTTAGGTTTATAGCATAATAGGTTCCCCTATCTTCATGACAAGTGGTATTGGCTTGGAATATGGCTCTTTTGATATCACTTAAGCTAATGGTATGGTCATCATCGGAAAATAAATTTATTGGATTGCTGGAGGTAAGGTCAAGGAAATCTTGATATTCATCTATATCAATTTCAAGCATGTCAAGAATATCCCCTTCGGAAAACTTAAAACTATGCCCATTGACCATGGTGTAGAAGAAAGTGGTGTCATTTTCGGTGTGAGATATAAGATTGGCATAGAATTCGTTTACTACCTTAATGGAGTAGGAAGGAAAGGATGGATTGATGAAGTCCTTCAGCTTTTGTACTCCAAAGAGATGCTCCAGGTCTACGATGTTGATGAAGTCCATCACTTCGACCGGACGTCGAGGAAGAGGGGCTTTAGAGGAAAGCCGAAAGTATCTGTCTCCAGCATCTCCGTCGACGAAAGCTATGTCATTGATGATCGTCAATGGCGGAGTGGCTTCCCTCTCTTCTCTTCTTTTTCTTCCAGCAACTTTCTTCTTCCCTCGGACAGTTGATGATGAAGCCATTGTGTTTCTTGAGAGTGGAGAAGAAGCAAGGAAGTTTTGAGAGTAGGAGTGCTGAAGGATTGCACGAAATTGTACTAAAGATGGACTATGGAAGCAAGGAAATGCAAGTGTGAGTAAGTGGCTCGTTTTTACACTTATTTATAGAATTCCAGCGACCCGGTCGGTCGACGGCTCGTCGACCGAGCGTCCGCAACGGTCGAGTTGCAGACGCGCCACTTGGTCCTCCAACGGTAAAGAAAACGGTCATAACGGTCGGGTCGCAACGGTCATATCCAACGGCTATTTCTCGGTCGAGCGCTTGTCGACCGACATTGTCTCGGTCGAGCACTCGTCGACCGACAGTTTGTCTGAGACTGAGGCTGTTTAGATTTTATCGGTCGAGTGAGACGGGCTGACCGAGAGGTTCTCGGTCGAGCACTCGTCGACCGACTAACTTTCTGAGTTCAATTGTTTTTGCTGAATCTTAATGCAAATCATAGAACATTTTTGTAGAGCATATGTATATTCCAAAGGAGTAATAATATTTAAGGCTTCCGATTACCACAAATGATTTGACGTTTTAATTTAAAAATATGCTAAGATAAAGTTCAATAAAATAATGTTCAAATAAACAGTTTTTATCAAAGTTTATTTTAGGTCGCCCTTGATTACGACCATAGTGCCCCTTGGTCAAATTTTATTTTAACCAAGAGGCATATTTTGCAGGTTTCCAGTATGAATCATTCATATGCGAAATATAAGTTCTGCAGATAGCTTGAGACTCATTAAAGTGTACTAATTATGAGAGCTTAATAAGGACATCAAATATGGTGAATCATATTCAAGAATAATATCCATTTATGAATTTAAGATTTCTTTGGAGAGACTAAAATGTAAAAGCAAAAAAAATTATTTGAAACATTTTATCCATTGCAAGAATGATAGAATCTTTCAAGAATAATTTTCACATATAATGCAAAGATTTTGTTATCCCTAAAATGTTAAGTTGAGATAGACATAAGAATATACAAATTAAGGTCTATGGTCATATCTCAACTTAGTCGAACCTGTTTAATTTGGGGTTTTTGGGACCCATACCATTTCGACATTCTTTTTCTTGTATGGGCATGAAAAAGAATAATGTCCAAGGCGTGAGCAATAATGACAACAAATTGTATCGACCTCAAGCCTTGTTCTATGGTTTTGATTTAGGTTATTCTTGGGTATATACATTTTTGTGCCTCTAGGTATATAAGCAGATTGACTCGCTTGTGTCCTTCTAGGTTGTTGATGGGATTTCTCATTAGGCTTATAACCTAGTCCTCTTCTCCCTATTTGATGATAGGAATTTTCTAGTATATTATCAAGAATTCCATTGTTGCTTAACTTGCTAACTTTTTGTTGCAACTTAACGATCTCATCCATTCTTTTCTTGATATCTAATTTTGCTTGATCTAGATTGGATGATAATATATTTCTTTCTTTCACTATATTGTCATAATCTACATGGGTGCACAATATAGGTTGTTTTTGAATATCATTTAACTTTGCAAGCAATTCAGTCTTTTCTTGACACAGAAGATCATAGTTAGTCTCTAGAGTGAAAATTTTCACTTCACTGTTACTCAGAGATGATTTCAAAGTACGATTGTCAGACATAATGCTATCTTTTTCAAAACCAATAGTATTCAATTTAGCATATAAATCATCATTTTCGGATGTAAGCTCAAGAAGTCTAGCATTTAGATCATCATTTTCTTTATTTGATTTCTTTAATTTCTTTTTGTATTCAACATATTTGTTATGTGTTTCTTCAATAATAGCAACTAACTCCTCCTTAGGTAAATCAAGCAAACTTACCTCTTCTTCTTCTTCCTCACTTATTGTAGCAACGAAACACTCTTTATGTGCATCTCTTTTCTTTGACCTCCATGGACATTTAGACGTAGAGTGCTTTGTTCCCAAGCACCAATTGCAACCTGTCGAACTTTTGTCCATGCTCCTTTTCTTGTGGTTGTAGTCACCTCCTCCCTTTATTTCTTCAAGACCTTGTTAGGGCTCCTTGAAGCCTGCTCTGATACCAATTGAAAACCTCTAGAGGGGGGGTGAATAGAGTTTTATGATAATTTAAAACAATTTAAACTCAAACAACCAAAGTAAAAGATAAGAAGAGAGACACAGGTGTTTAGAGTGGTTCCACCTTAGCAAATACTAAGGAGTCAGTCCACTACCCGGTTGCTTACCCAACCGGGATTTTGAAAGTATTGAATTTTATTACCTTTTAAGGATGTTACATAAAATTACAACACTCTCTAAACACCCTTTGGACAGCCTTCACCTAGAAGTAATCTTGCCAACCTTGAAGCAGCCTTCCTTGGAGTAACTTCAAGCTCCCCCTTGAAGTAGCCTCCCTCCCGAAGTAGCTTCCCGTCAAGATAGCCTTCTGAAGTAGTCCAAAGTCCTCCTCTTCACACGAAGAGCTTCACCCTCTTCCTATATGCAGCCTCCTCCCTGAAGTAGCAACGAAGAGTACAAATATTACAAGGAACAAGAAAGAAAATAGGAAAGTACAACTTATCCTTTTAAGCTCAAGGCTTGAATTGCCTATATCAAGCGTATGGATTTTCCTAGCCAAGGTAATAGACTTGTGGATGCTAGGGTTAGGAAAATCTAGCCTATAGGACGAGCTTGAGCTAGATGGAATATGGCCAAGTGATCACAGTGCTCAATTGCTTGTAAAAGATTGCTCAAGAGT
This sequence comes from Alisma plantago-aquatica, assembly GCA_963693085.1. Lineage (NCBI taxonomy): Eukaryota > Viridiplantae > Streptophyta > Magnoliopsida > Alismatales > Alismataceae > Alisma > Alisma plantago-aquatica. The sequence goes on from OY856412.1 coordinate 93,074,493, forward strand.
GCTTAGAAAGAATTCTCAAGTGTAGCGAGGTAAAATCTAGTGTCCTATAGCTTGTCCTATTTATAGGGATAGCCTAAGTATGCTTAAGGACCTTCTAGATAGTTTCTAGGGGGTTCCAAGTGCTCAATTAGCCGTTAGGAATAGATTGGTCATTTTTACAACGGCTAATTGCTTTAACTCTGCAGATTCTGTCAGAGACCGTCTCGGTCGACAGATGGTCGACCGAGACACCTACTCGGTCGAGCTTTTCTCGACCGACAGGCTCTCTGAGTGCAACGTTCACTTCCAACTGCCAACTAACTCTTTTGCTAAGTCTAACGGCTACTTTAGGTCAATCTCGGTCGATAAGGTTGTCGACCGAGAGTGTCTCGGTCGAGGAGTGTGTCGACCGAGATTGACTCTGTTTCAATCTATCAATTAAGATACTAAGTGTGTGCATGAGTGTGCATAATGTGATCTTATTGGAAGGGATGACTTGTCTAACTATGGTGTGTAGCTAGGGAAGATCCAATGCTTGATTTACATGCAATCTAGGTACTTGTACATTATATAATTGTACAAGTTTTTACAATAGTGATTACATTGCATGAAAATAAAACTATAAGCTTATGATCTCCCTAGTTGCTTCGTCATCCACCATAATCCTGCACACTCAAGTAGCTCGTTAGATAAATAAGAATGAAATGTTTGTCATAATCAAAACAAAGGGATTTTATAGATGTCCATTTAGCCAACAATAAGAGGAAAGAATCAGGAGATTCGAGAAGGGTTTGAATGCTGATATGTCAACCCATGTGTCTGCCTTAGAAAACCGAGAGAGATTCTCTACCTTCGTTGAGTCAGTCTGAAGGATAGAGAGATCTGTGGTTGAGAAGAGGAAAACCCAGAAAAGATATCCACAGTTTCAGGGTTCTTCATCTAGGGATTCCAAGAAACCTAGATTCTCTGCACCTAACCCTCCACCACCCAGATCGAGTTCTCAAACTCAATGGTCACCAAGTAGAGGTAGAGGACGGAGTCAACTGCCTCAAGGGACTCACAGTTCTGCATTGATGTCAGTCACTGGACCACCAAGACCACCACAACTGGAGAGAAGTTGCTACAACTGTGGTAAGGTGGGACATTTGATGAAGGACTGTCGCTCTAAGCCTGTCAGTGTGATACAGTCTCCGAGACAAGGTCAATAAGGATCACAGAGAAGGCAATCTCAAGGAGCAGCTCGAGGACGTGGGCAAGCGTATCAAGCTGGATCATCAGCACCACCTCAACACCAGGCTACAGTGAGGTTCTATGCTATGAACCCACCAGAGGCAGTGGTCAATCCACAAGTAGTGGTAGGTCAGATGGAACTTTTATATTCTGATATGTCTAAATCTGGTGTAGTATCTGTTCTGATTGATCCGGGTGCTACGCACTCTTTCATCACTCGAAGAGTGATTCGTAACTACAATATGACTGTCAGTCATAGGGCAGATAGTTTGTTGTTGGAGACTCCGTTGAGAGGGTCTGTCGTTTTGCAGGAGGTATGTTCTCCCTGCATCCTCTTCTTTTCTGATCATCGCATTCAAGTGGATCGTATACCACTTGATATGTAAGGATTTGATATAATCCTAGGAATGGATACCTTAGAGAGGTATATAGTTGTCTTGGATTGTGAGTCCAAGTTGGCTCTGTTTGCTGATGAAAGCAACACATGGATCTTTCAAGGAGAAAGAAAGATTCTGCCCACCTGTCTTGTATCAGCTATGGTTGCTGATAAGCTGATGAGGCAAGGATGTTATGCATTCTTGGCCCATGTGGTAGATGTTACCAAGGAGAGTCCCAATCCTACTGAAGTTCCTATAGTCAGAGAATTCGAGGATGTGTTTCCTGAAGGACTTCCTGGTATACCACCACCTCGGGAGATTGATTTTGAGATCAATTTGGTCCCAGATACGAAACCCATAGCCCAGACTCTGTATAGGATGGAGCCTGCCGAGATGGCAGAACTCGAGAAACAACTTCAAGAGTTACTTGAGAAAGGTTTCATCCGACCGAGTACCTCACCTTGGGGTGCTCCGATTTTGTTTGTTAAAAAGAAAGATGGGTCAATGCGGTTGTGCATTGACTACAGACAACTCAATAAAGTAATAATAAAGAACAAGTACCCTTTGCTGAGGATTGATGATCTTTTTGACCAGTTGCTTGGTGCAACAGTCTTCTCAAAGATAGATTTGAGATCTGGATATCATCAACTCCGCATTAAGGACAATGACATATCCAAGTCTGCCTTTAGGACAAGATATGGTCACTGTGAGTTCACGGTTATGTCATTTGGACTAACTAATGCACCAGCTGCATTTATGGAACTCATGAATAGAATCTTCCGACCTTTCCTTGATCAGTATGTTGTCGTCTTCATAGATGACATTCTGATTTATAGTAAGGATGCTCAGCAACATGAGCAGCATCTTCGCCAAACTTTGACCTTGCTAAGAGAACATAAGCTATACGCTAAGTTTAGCAAGTGCGAGTTCTGGTTACCTGAAGTGTCTTTTCTTGGACATGTGGTATCTGCCTCGGGTATTCGTGTTGACCCTAAAAAGGTAGAATCTGTTCTACAATGGGAACAACCGAAAACACCGATGGAGATTAGAAGTTTCTTGGGGTTATTTGGTTACTATCGAAGGTTTATTAAGAATTTCAGTTCTATAGCCTTACCTTTGACCAAGTTAACCCGGAAAGATGTTCCTTTTTCTTGGAGTGATAAGTGTCGACAATCTTTCCAACTGTTGAAGGAGAGGTTGACAAGTGCACCTGTTCTTGTGCTACCTGAGCAAGGAAAAGGATATGTAGTCTTCTGTGATGCCTCCAAGAATGGACTTGGATGTGTGTTGATGCAGGATAAACAAGTGATTTCTTTTGCTTCCCGACAGCTTAAGAAGCACGAGGAGAATTATCCGACACATGATCTGGAGTTAGCTGTTGTGGTTCATGCCTTGAAAATCTGAAGGCATTATCTCTACGGAGAAACATTCCAGATATTCACAGACCACAAGAATCTTCAGTATATCTTCTCTCAGCATGAGCTTAACATGAGGCAACGTCGCTGGATGGAGTTAATCAAGGACTATGACTGTACGATTGATTACCATCCGGGCAAGGCCAATGTGGTTGCAAATGCCTTGAGCAGGAAATCAACAACATCAACCATGGATAGAGCACAACTAAGTTCTTTAGTATGCTCTAGGAGAGATATGCTTATCTCTTTAAGGCAAAACAATGTACAGTTGAAGGTGTCATTGTTATCCAGTTTGTTAGCTGAGATGCATATTAAACCTACTCTAAGAGAGCAGATAAAGGAGGCACAGTTAGAGGATGTTGCAGTTCAACAGATCAGGTCTGAGTATGGTGATGAAAAACGAGATGGTTTCCATGACTCAGATGACCATGTGGCATGCTATCATGGGAGGATGATAGTGCCAGATGTGGATAACCTGAGGAAGCTAGTCCTGGAAGAATCTCATTCTTCAATGTATGCTATGCATCCAGGGAGCACCAAGATGTATCGAAATTTGAAAGATATGTATTGGTGGCCCGGGATGAAGAAGGATGTTGCAGAGTTTGTGATGAGGTGTCCAGTGTGTCAGCAGGTTAAGGCTGAGCACCAGAAGCCTGCAGGAACAATGCAACCTTTACCCATACCACAATGGAAGTGGGACCATGCGACCATGGACTTTGTTGTTGGCCTACCCAGGACAAGCAAAGGACATGATTCCATTTGGGTAATTGTTGATAGGTTGACAAAGACAGCGCATTTCTTGCCTGTCAAAACAACCTATTCTGCTGAGAGGTTATCCCAGTTGTATGTGCAAGAGATAGTGCAGTTGCACGGAGTTCCTATCTCTATAGTTTCTGACAGAGGTCCCCAGTTCACAAGTCATTTTTGGGAGCAGTTACACAGAGCCTTAGGCACCAAGTTAAGGTTTAGTACAACCTTTCACCCACAGACTGATGGACAGTCTGAAAGTACTATACAGACCTTGGAAGACCTGTTGAGAGCATGTGTTCTCCAGTTTACCGGTAGTTGGGATCTACACCTGAGCTTGATAGAGTTTGCCTATAACAATAGCTATCAACATAGTATTGATATGTGATGAGTGCATACTCATCATGATTTTCAATTACCTTTTTGGAACAATTTAATATCTATTCCACATCTTTTCACCCTAATATGAATCATAATGCACAAAACTACTCAGTGATTCAATAATCAAGGTTTTAACTAAATATCTTTCATTTTATGCAGGTGTAGCAGGCAACTCCATGCAAACGGTCTCAAGACCGTTTGGATCCATGCGGTCTCAAGACCGTTTGCTGGAATACACAAAGAACAAGACGAAACCAATTGCCCAAGAAGTCCATGCGGTCCCAAGACCGTTTGGTCCCATGCGGTCCCAAGACCGTTTGGTCCCATGCGGTCTCAAGACCGTTTGGTCCCATGCGGTCTCAAGACCGTTTGGTCCCATGCGGTCTCAAGACCGTTTGGTCCCATGCGGTCCCAAGACCGTTTGGTCCCATGCGGTCCCAAGACCGTTTGGTCCCATGCGGTCCCAAGACCGTTTGGTCCCATGCGGTCCCAAGACCGTTTGGTCCCATGCGGTCCCAAGACCGTTTGGTCCCATGCGGTCTCAAGACCGTTTGGTCCCATGCGGTCTCAAGACCGTTTGGTCCCATGCGGTCCTAAGGCCGTTTGGTCCCAAACGGTCCCAAGGCCGTTTGGTCCCAAACGGTCCGAAGACCGTTTGGTCCCGTGCGGTCCCAAGACCGTTTGGTCCCGCGCAGTCCCAAGACCGTTCGATGCAAGCGCAAGGATCGATTGAAGAACTAAAGCCGTGCGACCACGCCAAAGCCAGGACCGATCAAAGCAAGACCGTTTGGCGCTCAAACGACCTCCAAACCGTTTGATGCCCAAACGGTGGTGCCCAAGCGGTCTCAAGACCATTTGGCGCCCAAACGGTCTCCAAACCGTTTGGAGAAGATATTTCCAGCAACTTATCCAAACCGTTTGGGATCAGATCTGAAACTATAAATAGACCCCCAGGGTCCCCATTTCGAGGCATCGGTTCCGGACGCCGAGAGGCTGCCAGAGCACCACACCGATCAAGTTCCACTCCATCTACCGCTGGTGTTGCGTCCAAGGAGGCCAAGAAGAGGAAGAAGACGGCACAAGGAGCGCATCTTCTTCACCGAGCTGCGTCCACCCTCTGCACCAAGCTCATGGCGGATCTATCTTTCTCTCCTATCCTTCTTGTATCTCGTATCATGAGCGAGTAGTCCTCTTTCGCTGGGGTGCGGGGACTAGCCCCGCTGCCCATGCAAACCATGTTCTTTTGTTAAACTTCCCAAGGCAATGTATATAACTCTTCATTTTGTCGTTTATCGTTAAGCTTGTAGGTTGGTTATGTGCGTGTTTTCATCTTTGTGCTCCCTATGTTGCGATAACTTCAATGCATGGGTTCCTATGTTGCGATAACTTCAAGGCATGGTTTGGAACGTTGTTTAGCATGTTTGACCCTTGACGATAACTTCCGATGGGTTCCTTGAGGTCGTAAGTGTATGATCCGTGAGGGGACGAGCCATCTAGCCTTCGGTGACGCTTCTGTGCACCTAACGCCTGTATAGGGGGTTCACAACCTTAGTTGGATTTTGCATCATCTTGCTAAATGTCGATGTTTGCTCGCATGTCACCTTCCTGCTTGTTTATCGGTTAACGCGGATGACTCCCAAACTAGAAATAGGATGGGATTTCATCGAGGTCGTAAGTGTATGATCTGCGAGGGGATGAGCCATCTAGCCTTCGGTGACGCTTCTGTGCGCCTAACGCCCGTATGGGGGGTTCACAACCTCCGTGGATTTTTGTATCTTCAGAGCCGTAAGACATGTGATCCGGATGGCGATGAGAAATCGGCTGCCTATGGTGATGATTACGCGGACCTAACGCCCGTATGGGGGGTTCTGCAGCAGCTCTATTTGGAGTGTTATATCGTGCCTGGATTGTTTGCAAAAGAGTATGTTTGTGTGTGTAGCGGTGGTCAAACTCGGTACCATCCCAGCGGTTCCACATCATTGATATAAACCCATCTTTTATTCCGCATTTACTTTCTTGCAATTAGTTTAATCAAACCAAAATCAACCAATTGTTCTAAATATTAGTTTTACTTGGGCTAGATCTAACTGACAAAGATTCTTAAAAATGTTGTCCTTTGGGTTCGATCCTCAACTATATTGCGATAAGATCCGTCCGCTTGCGGGTGGTATTGTTGCACTTGGTTTTGGTAAAAGCTCGGGGATATAAACCCCGAGTGAATTTGTTAGTGCATTCAAAAAGCCACATCAAATTCTGGCGCCGTTGCCGGGGACAACGGAATCAGTTAGTCAAATCTAGTTCTTTTAAGACTAATCTAGGATTTTGTTTTCTTTTTGAAACTATCGCTCATCTATTTGATCTTTAATCTACACCAAGGATCTCACTTTCAAACCTTTTCAAATTTCAGGTGCTCTTTGACGATTAGTGCATGCACCGTTCGGATAGCCTCGGACTGACTGTGAGCTTTGATCCCAAAATCGATAGAACCTTCCATCGTCAGATCCGAGAGAATCAAGCCAGAATGGCGCAAGAAGAAGAAGTAGCCCGTAGGGTGGCTCAAGCCATCAATGCGCAGAGAGAAAGGTTCATGCAAGAAGCTAGAGCTGCGGTTCAACAAGAGATCTTAGCAGCACAGGCAGCAGCGCAGGCAGCGGAACTTCAGAAGGATCTTAGAGAGTTCTCTATCCCAAAGGCCGCGAATGTCTATCATCCTGTGCAGCCTCCTCCCATCGAAGCTGCCAACTTTGAGATTAGAGCACATTGGATAACCTTGCTTCAAAACAACCCATTCTACGGTAAACAAGCTGAAGACAGCCAAGGTCATCTTCTCAGATTCATTGACCTGTGTGCTATGACGAAGCAAAATGGAGTCTCTGATGATGTTATTCGACTCCGTCTCTTCAAGTACTCTCTGGCTGATAGAGCCATTAGTTGGTACAACTCACTACAGATTGATGTACCCATCACCACCTGGGAGCAGCTTCAAAACGCCTTCCTGGAAAAGTTCTACCCCCCATCTCTTACATATGAGATCAGGGGACGAATCACAAATTTCACTCAAGTCCCAGGAGAAACTCTTTCCGAAGCTTGGGATAGATACAAGGAGCTCCTACGCAAATGCCCACACCATGGAATTCCTAAGAACCAGCTGATAGAGATATTCTACAGGGGTGTGGAAGATGATGTTAAGATGTTCCTTGACTCTTCGTCTGGAGGGAACTTCATGTGGCAAAGTTACGACAGCACATGGAGAGTAGTCACCCTGGGAGCAGAAAATCAAGCCAACTGGGGCAGATCTGTTGGTAAAGGAGTCTTAAAGGTAGCTATGGCTGATGCTATCCCAGAATACAAATCTATAGCTGAAACTTTGAAAGTCTTGGTTGCAAAGCAAGATCACATAGAATCATCCCTTGCTGCGATTGGAAGAGGACATTCTCCAACTAGGCAACCAGAACAAGTCAAGTCCACTTCTTTGTTTTGTGAAGCGTGCAAAGGCACTGACCATTCCACACTATCATGCAATGTTCTCTATGATGTAGTTTTAAGCAACGCCTGTGGGCAAGGAGATAATTGCCAGATGGAAAATCTTAATGCTATTAACACCAACCCTGGGCAGAACTATTACAATCCGAATCAAAATAGGAATCACCCAGGCTTCCAGTACAGAAATCCTTTAGGAGCTATGAACTCGCATCAATTTGTTCCGAATAATCAACCAAGAGGCCCATCTGGGTATCAGTTTAACCAGCAACAGAACTTTGGGAATCAAGGAAACTTCAAGGGAAACTTTCAGAACAGAAACTATAATAATTATCAGAATAACTCTCAGTATCAAAGCTTGAACCAACAATAGGGTCAAACAGGATCCATCCCTTCTGATGACAAGCTATCTACCATTGAAAAGTTATTGCAAACACAACAAACGATGATAGCCAATCAACAAGCCCAACAGAAGGCTATTGAAACTCAACTAGCTCAACTTGCTGCTAGTATTAAGCCACAAGCTGGAGTCTTCGCCGGACAACCTGAGAACAATCCAAAACATCTGGAGCAACTGAAGGTTATCGCCACAAGATCAGGGAAAAGTTATTTGGATCCCCCAACAAAAACAACTATGGATATCCCTGAGGAGAATGAACCTTTGACGGACCAAAACTCGACAACACCTGAACCGGATATTCCTGTATATAAGCCTCGTGTTCCTTTCCCATCTCGTCTGAGGGAAACCAAGCTTGATACTAGATTCATCAAATTCAAAGAGGCTATGAAAAAGCTCCATGTTGATATACCATTCCTAGATGCTCTTAATGAGATACCAGCCTGGACCAAGTATCTAAAGTCGCTTCTCACCAAGAAGTACATCACTAAAGAATATGAAACTGTAAAATTGGCTGCTACCACATCAGATATCATACTAAGCAAGATGCCTAAGAAACAAAAAGATCCAGGATCCTTCCGAATCTCATGTCACATTGGCGACTCATCATGCAAGAAAGGATTGGCAGATCTTGGCGCAAGTATTTCTATTATGCCGCTCAGTCTATGCAAGAGACTAGGGTTTGAAGAATTGCTTCCAACTGCTATGACAATTCAACTTGCGGATAATTCGGTAAAAAATCCGTTAGGAATTCTCGAAGACATCCCGGTCAAGGTAGGCAAGGATGCATATGTCCCATGTGATTTTGTCATCATGGACATAAAAGAAGACACCAAATACCCTATTATCTTCGGTCGTCCATTCCTCGCCACTGCTAGAGCCCTTATCGATGTTGAAGCCGGAACCTTACTGCTCAGGTTAGGTAAAGAAACTCTGGAGTTCAAAGTTTTTGAAAGCATGAGAAGACCGAGTATACAGGAGGAAGTCTATCTGATAGATTGTGTTGAGTAGATGTCACAACTTACTCAAGAATATCACGAGTCATGCGATCCCTTGGAAATTTCTCTATATGACCTTTTTAATGATGAACCTACTGACCAACAAGATAAGGATTGCACCGAACCTCCCGACTCTGCTAAAGGAAATCCTGAAGCTACCTATGAAGAATTAAAGGTTACCGAAACCCCAGAAGAAATCAGTGAAAAACCAGAACCTCCTGAAATGAAGCACCTACCTGAAGGGATGAAGTATATGTTTTTAGACGATCTCAAAGTTTGTCCTGTCGTTATTAACTCTGGTTTAACGACCAAACAAGAAGAGCAACTTCTGGAGGTATTAAAGGAGAGCAAGAAAACCATAGGCTACAAAATGAGTGACCTCACAGGGGTCAGTCAAGCCTTGTGCATGCACAGAATCCCCATGATGAAAGACCATAAGCCAACGATCGAGCATCAACGAAAGTTGAACCCGAATATGAAGGAAGTGGTCCGTCGTGAGATCATCAAACTCCTTACAGCTGGAATAATATACCCGATATCGGACTCACCATGGGTGAGCCCAGTTCATGTTGTACCCAAGAAAGGAGGTACTACTGTCACAAGAAATGAAAACAATGAGCTCATCCCCACCCGAACAGTGACTGGGTGGAGGATGTGTATTGATTATAGAAAATTAAACAAGGCCACTCGGAAGGATCATTTTCCTATGCCCTTCCTCGATCAAGTTTTGGAAAGATTGGCCCATCAAGAATATTTCTGTTACTTGGACGGTTACTCTGGATTCTATCAGATCCCCATACATCCAGATGATCAAGAAAAAACAACTTTCACCTATCCCTTCGGGACATATGCTTTTAAAAGAATGCCTTTTGGTCTGTGTAATGCCCCTGCAACTTTTCAACGTTGCATGACTGCCATTTTTGCAGGGCTTACTGAAACAGTTATGGAGGTTTTCATGGACGATTTTTCTGTATATGGTGACTCCTTTGATTCTTGTCTTAAGCATCTCTCCATGGTCCTCAAACGTTGTGAAGAAGCACATCTGTACTTAAATTGGGAGAAATGCCACTTTATGGTAAAGGAAGGCATCGTCTTGGGCCACAAGGTTAGTAATAAAGGAATTGAAGTTGATAAGGCCAAGATAGAAGTCATCTCTAAACTGGAAATCCCCACAAATGTAAAAGAAGTTCGCGCATTCCTTGGTCACGCTGGATTCTATAGAAGGTTTATACGTGATTTTTCCAAGATAACGAAGTCGATGACTAATCTACTTTTAAAGGATGCTGATTTCAATTTCAATAAAGAATGCGTCAAAAGTTTTGATATGCTGAAGAAAGCCCTTACAACTACTCCCATCATTAGAGCTCCCGATTGGGACCACCCCTTTGAAATTATGTGTGACGCCAGTGATTACGCGGTGGGTGATGTCTTAGGACAATGCATAGAGAAGAAACATTATGTGATCTATTATGCATCAAAGACCCTCGACGAAGCTCAAAGGAATTATGCTACTACTGAAAAGGAGCTTTTAGCAGTCATTTATGCTTTCGACAAATTCAGATCCTACCTTACTGGTTCGAAGGTAATCGTTTACACTGACCATGCTGCTATCTGTTATCTTATGACAAAGAAAGATGCTAAGCCAAGGCTGATCAGATGGATACTCCTTCTACAAGAATTTGACCTAGAAATAAGGGATAAAAAAGGGACGGAGAATGTCGTGGCAGATCACCTGAGTCGCATCCACACTCTGGATGCTGAAGGGATTCCGATAAACGACTCTCTACCAGACGATCAGCTTATTAGAGTCTCAGGATTCGAACCATGGTATTCAGACTTAGTAAACTACCTTGCTACCGGAGTCATCCATCCTCAATACACTGGGAACGCTCTGAAGAAATTTATGCATGATGTGAAGCATTACTATTGGGATGAACCATATCTTTTCAAACTCTGTGCAGATGGATTGTATAGACGTTGTGTCGTCGAAGAAGAAGCCCATTCTATTTTGGAACAATGCCACTCAGGACCCGTGGGTGGGCATATGAGCTCTAAAAAGACTGCCTTAAAAGTTTTGCAATGTGGATTTTTCTGGCCAACTTTATCCAAGGACTGTTATGATTTTGTCATATCATGTGATAAGTGTCAAAGAGCTGGCAATATAACCAAGAGAGACGAAATGCCACTGAATCTATGGCAAGAAGTCGAGATATTTGACGTCTGGGGAGTGGACTATATGGGGCCATTCCCATCTTCTAATGGATTCTCTTACATCCTTGTGGCGGTGGACTACGTCTCCAAATGGGTTGAAGCTATACCAACCGTCACTTGTGATTCAAAACCAGTCATCAAACTATTCAAAGATATTATCTTCCCACGGTTCGGAGTGCCGAGAACCGTGATATCTGACGGAGGATCCCACTTCATTGAAAGAAGCCTTGAAGCTCTTCTACGAAAATATGGCGTCTCACACAAGATAGCTTCGCCTTATCATCCACAAACCAGTGGACAGGTAGAGGTCTCCAACCGACAACTTAAGGCTATCATTGAGAAAACCGTTGGACGTAATCGAAAAGATTGGGCGACAAAAATCAACGACGCCTTATGGGCTTATCGCACTGCTTATAAGACTCCCCTTGGGACTACCCCTTTTCGATTGATATATGGAAAGAGTTGCCACCTGCCAGTCGAACTTGAACATAAGGCATGGTGGGCAATTAAACAAATAAACTTCGATATGAAACAAGCGGGTCAAGCCAGAATTCTGCAACTCCATGAGCTGGATGAACTCAGAATGACAGCCTATGAGAATACACGAATCTACAAAGAACGTACAAAACTCTGGCATGATGGACATCTGAAACAAAAAGACATACGAGTGGGAGACCAAGTTCTAGTTTTCAACTCCAGATTAAAATTGTTCCCAGGAAAACTCCGCTCACGTTGGTGCGGACCTTACATCGTCAAAAGCATCTCTCCCCATGGTGCTTTCTCTTTATGGAGCGACGGGTCTGGCGAATTTATAGCAAATGGTCACCGCTTGAAAAGATACTTCACACCAGCTGACAAAGGCACCGAAATAATGTTGGAATTCAGCAATCCAAAGGACCCACCATAATTCCGAAGAACTCTGTCTAGCCATCGACATAAAACAAAGGCGCTTGTCGGGAGGCAACCCGACCAATAAATCTATTTTACTTTTCCTTTTCAAATTTTGTTCCTTATAGTTAAATTTTCCTTAAATAAAATTTGCCTTATGAGAGAGTTTTTCTTTCAGGACACGAGATCGGATTGGTGCTGATCAGAACGAATTCATTCTCGGCAATCATACCTGGTGTTTCCTTTCCCCTCCATCTTGAATTTAGGGTTTGCTCGAGGACGAGCAAATCTCTAAGTTCGGGGTGGAGGGTGGGTGGTACGTATTCCACTTCCACATACACACCCTCTTTTCATATTCAATATGTCTCTATCATAAAAATTTTCAAAATTTTGAACAGATACCTGATGAAATTTTGTCTTTTGTTGATAAAAATGTAACTAACTTTTTGCTATGCATCTTCTATCATAACATCCTCCTTATTCAAAGCAAATCCTCAAGAGGACTGACTTTTGAAACTTGCCTGAAATCATCATGTGAAACTTATGATTCCTAACATCATAATTCTTTTTACATAATGATAAGTATCTGTCAAACTGATAGGGATCAAACACGTCGCGCTTCCTAACTGACTAGTGGAACAATGGCTCAGAAACCCCACCGGATCCGCATCAAGTCATTATTTGAGCAGAGTATGACAAAGAGAATAACCCGGTTTTGAATTGTAAATCAAGTTGCATCCTGATCTGAACTCTCTTCTACACTTCTTCTATCATCTTCATATCCCTCCATCCATAAATACCACCAAAATAGCCAAACTTGTGCCAAACCCTAAGTTCGGGGTGGCACGCCACTTTCCCCATATCCGCTTCTTCCATACCCCTTCCAATAAATAGGGGCGTACCACCAAAAATGCAATCTCGAGTCGAATAGAGGAGAGATCTGCAATAAAAAGATGCCAAAGTGCACACAAAATAAATGCAATCTCGAGTCGAATAGAGGACAGATCTGCAACAAAAGATGCCATAGCGCACACAAAAAATATGCAATAAATGAAATTGCAAAACAAATAAAAATCTCGAGTCGAATAGAGGAGAGATTTACTTCTTCTTTCCATACCACCTTTCACTCCTTTTTCTACCTAAGGGCACAATACATGCCCTACCATCCTGAACTACACCAGTGTCAGATCAAATGCATACTTGTCGATTCTACGGGTATCTCTGAACTCCTACAAAACTCTTCGACATGCTTGGTGTTGGAAAAGGCGGGGAGGAAGCGTTGTTGGGAAACGAACTCAGGAACGAAGCTATGGAAAGACGTGTTTCGTGGTCCCAGGAAGTTGAGGTACTCACTCATACTGAGCAAAAAGAAAACAATTGTGATGTGAAGATGAAGAAATCACACGGATCGAAAGTATTCCATCAGGCAACAGTTTCGAATTTTATGTTACTCGAGGACGAGCAACGATTTAAGTTCGGGGTGTTTTGATGAGTGCATACTCATCATGATTTTCAATTACCTTTTTGGAACAATTTAATATCTATTCCACATCTTTTCACCCTAATATGAATCATAATGCACAAAACTACTCAGTGATTCAATAATCAAGGTTTTAACTAAATATCTTTCATTTTATGCAGGTGTAGCAGGCAACTCCATGCAAACGGTCTCAAGACCATTTGGATCCATGCGGTCTCAAGACCGTTTGCTGGAATACACAAAGAACAAGACGAAACCAATTGCCCAAGAAGTCCATGCGGTCCCAAGACCGTTTGGTCCCATGCGGTCCCAAGACCGTTTGGTCCCATGCGGTCTCAAGACCGTTTGGTCCCATGCGGTCTCAAGACCGTTTGGTCCCATGCGGTCTCAAGACCGTTTGGTCCCATGCGGTCCCAAGACCGTTTGGTCCCATGCGGTCCCAAGACCGTTTGGTCCCATGCGGTCTCAAGACCGTTTGGTCCCATGCGGTCCCAAGACCGTTTGGTCCCATGCGGTCCCAAGACCGTTTGGTCCCATGCGGTCCCAAGACCGTTTGGTCCCATGCGGTCTCAAGACCGTTTGGTCCCATGCGGTCTCAAGACCGTTTGGTCCCATGCGGTCCCAAGACCGTTTGGTCCCATGCGGTCTCAAGACCGTTTGGTCCCATGCGGTCTCAAGACCGTTTGGTCCCATGCGGTCTCAAGACCGTTTGGTCCCATGCGGTCTCAAGACCGTTTGGTCCCATGCGGTCCCAAGGCCGTTTGGTCCCAAACGGTCCGAAGACCGTTTGGTCCCGCGCGGTCCCAAGACCGTTTGGTCCCGCGCAGTCCCAAGACCGTTCGATGCAAGCGCAAGGATCGATTGAAGAACTAAAGCCGCGCGACCACGCCAAAGCCAGGACCGATCAAAGCAAGACCATTTGGCGCTCAAACGACCTCCAAACCGTTTGATGCCCAAACGGTCTCAAGACCGTTTGGTGCCCAAGCGGTCTCAAGACCGTTTGGCGCCCAAACGGTCTCCAAACCGTTTGGAGAAGATATTTCCAGCAACTTATCCAAACCGTTTGGGATCAGATCTGAAACTATAAATAGACCCCCAGGGTCCCCATTTCGAGGCATCGGTTCCGGACGCCGAGAGGCTGCCAGAGCACCACACCGATCAAGTTCCACTCCATCTACCGCTGGTGTTGCGTCCAATGAGGCCAAGAAGAGGAAGAAGACGGCGCAAGGAGCGCATCTTCTTCACCGAGCTGTGTCCACCCTCTGCACCGAGCTCATGGCGGATCTATCTTTCTCTCCTATCCTTCTTGTATCTCGTATCATGAGCGAGTAGTCCTCTTTCGCTGGGGTGCGGGGACTAGCCCCGCTTCCCATGCAAACCATGTTCTTTTGTTAAACTTCCCAAGGCAATGTATATAACTCTTCATTTTGTCGTTTATCGTTAAGCTTGTAGGTTGGTTATGTGCGTGTTTTCATCTTTGTGCTCCCTATGTTGCGATAACTTCAATGCATGGGTTCCTATGTTGCGATAACTTCAAGGCATGGGTTGGAACGTCGTTTAGCATGTTTGACCCTTGACGATAACTTCCGATGGGTTCCTTGAGGTCGTAAGTGTATGATCTGCGAGGGGACGAGCCATCTAGCCTTCAGTGACGCTTCTGTGCGCCTAACGCCTGTATAGGGGGTTCACAACCTTAGTTGGATTTTGCATCATCTTGCTAAACGTCGATGTTTGCTCGCATGTCACCTTCCTGCTTGTTTATCGGTTAACGTGGCTGACTCCCAAACTAGAAATAGGATGGGATTTCATCGAGGTCGTAAGTGTATGATCCGCGAGGGGACGAGCCATCTAGCCTTCGGTGACACTTCTGTGCGCCTAACGCCCGTATGGGGGGTTCACAACCTCCGTGGATTTCTGTATCTTCAGAGCCGTAAGACATGTGATCCGGATGGCGATGAGAAATCGGCTGCCTATGGTGATGCTTATGCGGACCTAACGCCCGTATGGGGGGTTCTGCAGCAGCTCTATTTGGAGTGTTATATCGTGCCTGGATTGTTTGCAAAAGAGTATGTTTGTGTGTGTAGCGGTGGTCAAACTCGGTACCATCCCAGCGGTTCCACATCATTGATCTAAACCCATCTTTTATTCCGCATTTACTTTCTTGCAATTAGTTTAATCAAACCAAAATCAACCAATTGTTCTAAATATTAGTTTTACTTGGGCTAGATCTAACTGACAAAGATTCTTAAAAATGTTGTCCTTTGGGTTCGATCCTCAACTATACTGCGATAAGATCCGTCCGCTTGCGGGTGGTATTGTTGCACTTGGTTTTGGTAAAAGCTCGGGGATATAAACCCCGAGTGAATTTGTTAGTGCATTCAAAAAGCCACATCAATATGGCACCATATGAAGCCTTGTATGGTAGACGTTGTAGATCACCTTTGTGTTGGTATGAGACTGGTGAGCACCAGTTGTTAGGTCTTGATCTTGTGCAGCAAACTACAGAGAAGATTAAAGTTATACATCAACAGCTTAAGACTGCACAGGATAGGCAGAAGTCGTATGTTGATAAACGTCATAGACCCATAGAGTTCCAGGTTGGAGACAGAGTGTATCTCAATGTCTCACCGTGGAAAGGAGTCCTTCGTTTCGGAAGAAAAGGGAAGTTAGCTCCTAGATTTACGGGACCTTATCCAATCGTTGAGCGAATTGGAAAGGTAGCCTATAGACTAGAGTTACCTCAGGAGTTGCAGAAGTTACATCCTGTTTTTCACATTTCCATGCTGAGGAAATGTCACCCCGACACCGAGTCAGTTCTACAACCTATGGAAGTAGAATTGAATGAAGATATAACATATGAGGAGGGACCAGTGTCCATTCTTGATAAAAGAATTAAAAAGTTAAAGAAGAAATATATAAGTCTTGTGAAAGTCCTCTGGAACCACCGTGGTGTTGAAGAAGCCACTTGGGAACTAGAGGATGAGATGAGAAGGAAATACCCTACACTTTTCTCTTAATGCGTTTTATCGATTTCGGGGACGAAATCCTTGTAAGGGGTGGATAATTTGTAACATCCCTGACCTGGGTTATAACCTAACCCTGGAAGTTTTGCCTAAATTATGTAATTAAACACCTGTGAGTATTCTCTGGCATGTAACTAAGTTCCTAAAGGAACATATACTTTCAATTTTTGCTCCTTTATAAACAAAGTTGTAGCATTGTTTTGTAATGCAGGGACCCATGTGCAAGTTACCCAGTTTAAGGGTTTAACTTGAAATTTCACAGTTTAAGATGTTCTTTTGATGTTGAGACATCATATGAGTGAATATGATGAGGCATGATGGATTTTCCAAGCTTGGGCATTCAAATGCAGCTTGTGGAGTGATCCTAATGCTTAAAAACCCTAATTTGGAGTAAAGTGTAATTTACCCAAATTGTGGGTGAAATTTGTAAAGTACACCTTCTAGAGCATCTTATATGACTCTTGGCATCATTTAGAGTAGAAATGATGAAAGAGATACATCAATTAATAATCAGATAAGAAAAGTGATCTTTGTGCATGAAATTCACCATATATGGGTATGGAGATCTTTCATGTATGAACCCTAGTTGAAAGTTGACCTTCTTCACCTTTGGACCTTGGGTTTAAGATGAGTTTTGCTTAAGTATGAAATGGAGAAACGTGTCTTATAATAAGGATAAGGGACGTGCCTATAAGAAAGGAGGGACCTAATTAAGAAAAGGAGAAACTAGTTGTCCTTATGTTGGAAATGACCCCAAGATATATATACACCCTTCCTTTGTTTGTAAAGGAACGTTTCCTTCACTTCCTTTCTTATTTCCTTGCTTAGACCGAATTAGGACAGAGCTCTGGAGAAGAGGAGGGCGACCAACCTGTTCTAGGTAAGAGAACACCACCTTCTAGCTTGAATTCATGGAGAAATTTCTTGTATAAGGTTGGTTTCATGGCTAATTCACTTAGCTTTCTCATTCTAGCCATCGTTTCCCAACCTTTCCTTGGAGAAAAACCCTTGGCCGACCTGTGGAGCTCAAGACACCATTAGAGGCTTGAAGCTTGGAAGCTTTGAGCTCAAGGAACGACCTTAAGGTGGGTTTTATAACTTTAAACTCTTTGCTTTATATGCATATTTGTTCTTGCAATTTTAGCATTTAGTTCTCCTTCTAGCTCCCTTCTTCCTTGCACTTTTGCCAGCAAAACGGTGGTATAACCATCCTTGATATAGGTTGAAGAAGATGGGTGTGATTACCAAAGTTACTTTATCAAACAGTCCTGGTCCCCCCCCCCTTTTGACCAAACCGTTTGAAGGGCAAACGGGTTCACAAGGTCGGTTGGAGCAAACGGGTTCAACCCATTTGAGGGCGTTGACCAAGCATTGACCGTTTGGGATTTCCTGTTCATAATCATGTAGGCTAATGACCCACCAAATTTGAGGGGTTAACTCCAAAGGAATCGTAGGTTGAAGGCAAATCAATTAGGCAATCGAATTGAATTAAGTGCTGATTTTTCCAAACTGATTAACTTGAACTTTTTGGGCAAACGGGTTCAACCCATTTGAATGAGTTGACCAAGCGTTGACCGTTTGAGATTCCTGTTCATAATATGTTGAATTTCATTCCTGCAAAGAATCAAAGTTAAATTCTTAACCAATTGAGAGTTGAAGGCACTTCAACATCCTAACCCTAATTGGGCCGAAATTGCTGTTTTCATATATAATTTTTGTTGAGTTTTGGGTTGAAGGACCCAAATGGTCTCAAGACCATTTGTGGGTTCCTCTAAACGGTATCAAGACCGTTTGGGCACAACCCAAGACCGTTTGAAGGTCTAAAGTTGAGGTAATTTGATGGGTTGAGGGTCCAATTGTAATAAGTTGATGAATTGATAAAAATGCTGATTTTAGACCTAATTCAAGTTCAACCCTAATCCAACCAACTTGGTTTTTGGTCAAACTTTGGGCAAACGATCTCAAGACCTTTTGGATGATGTCCAAATGATCTCAAGACCGTTTGGGCCAAGTTTGGGCCCAATTGGAGTTCAATTGATAGGTTCAACCTTAATTTGATTCACATTGTTGAAATTGATGATTAGCCGATTGGAAACCTTAATTGAGTTAGACTTAACTCTAATTGGCTTTCAATTGAAGGTAAAATTGGTGTCCAATTGTTTGAGGATCATCCTAATTGACTCAATTTGTAAATGGGTTGACACTCGTTTAGGCTCAAATGGGTCCACACTCGTTTAGGCTCAAACGGGTCCACACTCGTTTAGGCTCAAATGGGTTGACACTCGTTTAGGCTCAAACGGGTCCACACTCATTTAGGCTCAAATGGGTTGACACCCATTTAGGCTCAAATGGGTCCATACTCATTTAGGCTCAAATGGGGTCACACACGTTTAAGCTCAAACGGGTTCACACTCGTTTAGGCTCAAACGGGTCCACACTCGTTTAGGCTCAAATGGGTTGACACTCGTTTAGGCTCAAACGGGTCCACACTCGTTTAGGCTCAAACGGGTCCACACTCGTTTAAGCCTAAATGGGTCCATACTCGTTTAAGGCTCAAATGGGTTCAGGGTCATTTGAGATTAAATGAGTTCAAGGTCGTTTAAAATTTAAATGGGTTAGAGGTTGAAGGTTGAAACCAATTGGAGACCTTCAAGGTTGTTTATACTTAATCACTTGAAGGTGTAAATGGTTCAATGATGATCTAATCTAAACCCTAATGGTAACTTAAGATATTAAGGGACTAAGTGACTAATGAATTGACCCATAATGATGATCAATGGGTAAATTACCAAAATGCCCTTGAAAGGTTCAATTGAGTGATACCTTGTTTTAATCAAACCCTAATCACATGATGGTGATGTGTTGACTTGTGTTAGTCAATGAGGACTTAACCCAACCTAATCTAGAGTGGTGTAATCACCATCTAGGGTATGGAAACTCAAGTAAAGTACCTTCAATACACATGAATGTGCATGATTAGGTTATGATCCACCTATGTGAGATCATGGAAACCCTAATTATGATAAATGATGAATCTTAACCTTAATCTGAGAGCATCAATTATGATGTTCCTCATACATGATGATGTTATGAGTTCAATTCACCATAATGTGAATAGTAAACCCTAATTCTAGGGTGATGACATGTAATGTGAAAAGTAAACCCTAATTCATGAGAATCAGGGAACTTAACTCTTATGGAAAGAGTGAAGGTATAATTCTTGAATTGAATTGCTTTCATCAGTTGAATTAACCATGCAGGTTCTTATATGAGGATGATCATATCCAGGTATGGATGATGATGCTACATTCATTGAAAGCATGTTGTTAGCTTTATGAATAGTAAAATATCTTGATGTCTTGTCAGTGGCATCTTATGAGATTAATGGGCTATGAGAGCCATAAATACCATCAAGGTCATGCTTTAGAGATGACTTGTGATGAGAGTATTGAGAAATGATAATTGATGTGAGTTAGGCTTGTTACATTTAGTATTTTCCCTTCATAGATGCTATGCTAATGTTATTGTTTGAGAACAATGTATGATGTTAAAAGAATATTGAATGTACCTAACTAATCAAGTGTAATCATACCATGGAGAGCCTTGATCATAGATCCATCATTGTCAGAGATCAAATGATGGTGAAACAGGTTTTCCTAAGGGAACTCCAGGGATCACATACTTTTGAGTATGGGGGGTATATGGATGTGTAGAACCTTACATCCTAGTGTAGGTATTGATGTAGATGTGTAATTCGTCAATCCTTCACTACAAATCCATATTGCATCAGTGGAAGGTAAACACGAAATCTCCTGATGACGAAGAAAGCACAGATACCGTATCAGTGGAAGGTAAACACTAAATCTCATGATGACGAAGAGAGTACAGAACGCCACTGTAACTCTAAAATAGCGAAGGACCAGATTACCCTGGTAAGCTATAATAGCAGAGACACAAGATGTCCTGCAAGTAATCCTCTTACTGACTGAGGAAGGTAAAGGTCATGAGAATCTGGATCTTTCAATGACCTAGTATGATACCGAGGCACGTAACAGTGATCGGTTGGAGTATGAGTGGTATACCTCATCTCCGTAGGGCATAATAATAATAATAATAATAATAATAATAATAATAATAATAATAATAATAATAATAATAATAACAATGTTTGAAAAACATAATCTACAGTGTAGTATATTTGTTAGAGATAACTACGAGTTAATTGATTGATGTTACACTGTATGGTGCATATGTTCTTCATGTTTCATAAATGTTGAACTCTTGCTTACTACCAAAACTGCTGTGGAATACTTTGAAAGCTTTTACTGCTTATGTTATTCTTTGTTTTGCTTTATAAAGCTTCTAGTGGAGAGTTATAACTCCCGCTGGGACAATTATTTAAAATTGTCTCACCCCGTAGACTTCAACTTTTTAGGTGGTCGTCGAAGACGGAGGAACCGGTCTACAGGTGACCAGTCCCAGCAGCAGCAGCACCAGGAGCAGCAGTAAATCTCAGGTGGAGATTTAGCCTGCTATGTGGTGTAGATAGAGTCAGTCCTATGTGTCCTCTATACTCTCAGGTCTTGGAGTTGTTGGTCTGAGTTTTGTTGTGATTCTTGAGATTTTGAATCATGATGTGTATAATTACTCAAGAAGTAATTTGACAGAGATGTAAACAGTTTATCTCCTTTTATGAATGAAGTTTTATGGTTTCAATGCTTTATCTCAAAAAGTTTTTAATTTCCGCTGATTTTTGGTATTCCGCTGCTAATCGAATCGCTTCTGCTAAGTTTAAACTCGAAGTTATGTGTTTATCTCGGGTTTTGGAGATCAGAGCCCCCACTTATAGATTTCCTACTCACTCTTACAAATGTAGCAAGTGATTAAGCATAGAGAGAGAGAGAGGAGGCTATAGGAAGCACTCAACTATAGAATAGGAACCTCACATAGAGTTTTGAATTGAATGCTCAACCTTGGAATGAAGCCCAAGGGGTCCTATTTATAGTTGGGGATGCCTCTTAGCCTTTGAGAACACTTGAGAACGAAAACTAGCCATTTTGTGGCTTGTAATGGATATATTTTCACTTGTTTCAACTCCACAACGGCTAGAAGCACTTTTCTGCACTTTTCTGTATAGTGCAATCGGTCGAGTTTCTATAAGGGTAACTCGACCGATAGAGTAAAAGACAAAGCTGATATTCAGACCATCGGTCAAGTTTGTCCTGGGGGAACTCGACCTACCAATGAAAATTGAATTGGTTAGGTACTCCATCAGTCGATTTATGTGAAGTGTAAACTCGACCGATCAAAAGTCATTTTCAAGATCCAATCAGGATCGGTCGAGTTATGTGTATTGACAACTCGATCGATGAACAACCTGATGTGAATTTTAGAAAATGGCTTTTGAGTGCTTAAACATTCGATCTAAGTGCTCCTGATTTTTTTTCAAGATTAATTACAAGTCATACAATCATTACAAGTGATTTACAACATGATTCTAATGGATTTACATCATATTACAAAAATGTGCACTTGTATTGACTTTGACTTATCTTTTCTCCAAGTTGATATGTACAAGTTAGGGCATTTGGAGTTTGTCTATACCTAATCTGAAATCACTCAAGTAGAGACATTAGACACCAATATGTGGAATGGTTAGTCATCATCAAAACATGGGTTTATTCAATTTAGACGTGAGTCAACATTGACCTAATTGACCTTGAGTCAACATTCTCCCCCTTTTTGAAGATGACAAACCATTCCATAAATGTATTGAAAGCTTTTAAGTAAAACCATACCTTCAGAGAAACCTAAGGGTTTCAATAGGATTGAGCTCATATGCTCCCCCTCAATTGATGCTAGTGGAGTTCTCATACTCCCCCTCAATTGATGCTATTTCTCCTGCATGGTTAGCTTTCATAACATTTATAGAATACTATGTCTTCTACTCATATATGTTCTACACATATATGTCTTCTCCCATTTACCATCTCCCCTTTACATGGACAAACTTTTCTTCTTCATGTAAGACATGCCTTCTTCCTGTTTTGTTAAAAGAAGACATACCTTTCTCCCCCTTTGTCATTTAAAAAAGTGGGGGTATGAAGAAATAAGAAACACCACTTGTTAAAGGAAAGGAGATAACAAAACGTTATATAGGGACAGTAGAAGAGCACATATAGGGGCTTGTCCAAGCATAGAAAGAAATGCAAGTTAAAGCATGCACTTGAACAACCCAAAATGCAATATGAAGTTCTACAGAAAAATAATAAAACACAATTTTGACCCTCAACATGACAGAATTTTCCCAAAAGTATCAGGGCTCATGGAAAAGCAATGAGCCTTGCTCAGAAGGTCGTTTCTACATTAAAAAATACTAGTCTTGCACCAAAAATTGAAATTGGAGCAAAATCTGCATAAAATAAAATAAAAAACTCCAATTTCTACATATAATGTAGATCTATGTACCCTGCATCACAAAGTTATGCAAGCAACCCAAGATAGTAGATATGCAATTCTAGAAGCATGAAAGGATATAACTCACATACAAATATACATCATTACCAAAAGATGATTACCACTAAGAACCTCAAGGTTGTATCAAAACAAGATATACACCTAGATAGATGTAGCAAGTTATAGTACAACGGAAGCAATTTTAGACACAACCAAGAGATCTAAAGAGATCATCATCAAAACCTACAAAACAACTCAAAGCAAGTAAATGCAAGATATAGATATACCAATTTAGAGCAATTAGAGAGATAGAGCTGTAATCAATATAGGTAATTTAAAGCATGGAAATATGCATATATACAGGTACCAAATGAGAGTGCCAGAGAATAAGGCTATTGGTTGAGAAAATCTAGTTGAGAGGGAAATTCTTATTCAATAAGCCAACTGTGTATTCTGTGCACAATGTTACTGGTCGAGTTATGTGTATTGACAACTCGACCGATGATAGTTGTTGGCAACATCCATTGGTGCCTATCGGTCGAGTTTCAAATAGGACAAACTTGACCGACAAAGCTACTTTCAAAAGGCACATATATTTCATAAAAACATATTTAGAGGCATGCAAAAAAAAAAAAACCATATCCAAACATGTCTAAGCAAGTTAGTAATGCACTATAGAAGCATTAGAAATGGTTTTTGAGCAAGAGTGTGAAGAGAAACACAAAATACCACTTTTGACTCAAAAACCATATGCATAATGCACATTAACTTGACAAAAACAAGTTAGAATTGGTTATAAGCAAGAAAACCTTTATCTTTGTGCTTACCATTGCTTTCCCACTTGTTTTCACTTTATACACATCTCACCTTTATTCTTTCATGTGGATTGAGAAGTCAATTTCCAATTCAATGGCTCAAGTCAAACCATTTGCAAGTACCTACAAGAAGAAAGATGAAATGGTCCCCAATCATGTTTTTGGGTTCAGAGGGGTTAGCTTAGCAACCCAAGTCCTATTGCTCTTGGGTGCTTTCCTAAAGGGACAACAAGTATAATAATGGACAACATCATTACAATAGTTTCATGTGCCCATAGTCTTGGAACTAGAGGATTCTCCATGGAAGATTGGAGGTCCTTTACCTTTGTTGTTCCTTTGACTACTATCATATCCTAAACCATGTCTACCAATTTGTTTAGTAGTATGGTGTAGGATGTCATTAAGATTCCTTTTAACAACTAAGAATCTTTGCAATGAAGATCTCAAACCATCATTATCATGCATAAGAGAAGTAATAGTAGAAGACAAATGATTGATATTATCTCTAGCATGTAGAAGATCATTTTCTAAGCAAAGAGCTTTTGTCATGAAGGACTCTTTATCAATATGAAGAGAAGCAACATTACTCTCTCTACTAGAATAAGATTCAAGGACTTTGATTTTAGCAAGCAAGGAGACATTTTCTATTTCAAACAAAGCAATCTTGGAAAGATAAACACCATTTTCATATTCTAATTCTTGCAAAACAAAATCTTTGTCCTTGTTTTCATATTTAAAAACATCAATATCATGCATGAGAGAATCAACAATTAAACTATGCTCTTCATTAGAACTAGGCATAAGAGGTTGAGCTTCTAGAAATCTAACCTTATCAAGTAAACTAGTATTTTCAAGTTTAAGAGAGTTTACTTGGCTAAGACAAGCATTTTTTATCAAGCAAGAAAGACTTAGCATGTTCAAGATCATCTAGTTCTATATACAAATTATCAACAATACTAGCAAGCTTTTTATTTTTCCTTTTATAAGACTTAAGAGAGGCACAAATATCATGAATAATAGCAATCAAAGATTCTTTATCTAAAGAGT
The DNA here is from genome assembly GCA_963693085.1 of Alisma plantago-aquatica. Classification (NCBI taxonomy): domain Eukaryota; kingdom Viridiplantae; phylum Streptophyta; class Magnoliopsida; order Alismatales; family Alismataceae; genus Alisma; species Alisma plantago-aquatica. The sequence continues at coordinate 93,099,417 of OY856412.1, forward strand.
TTAGATTTACCTCACTTGATTCCTTACTTATTGATGCCATGAGAGCAAAATGGCATTCTCCTTCTTCACTAGAGCTTGAGCTTGATCCTCCACTTGAATCTTGACTTGATTCTTCACTTGAGCTTGATTTGGAGGAGTCACGTGAGCTTGAGTGCCATTTCTCCTTCTTCATGTACTTCTCTTCTCTTTATTTGTGATGATGGGTCTTCTTGCCTTGTAGACAATCTATCTTGTAGTAACTATTCTTTCCACATTTGAGGCACCGGATGGAGGAGGACTTGCCTTTGTAGAGTTTACCCTTGGAGTACATGGAATCTTCTTTAACTTGAGAGGATGGAGAAGCTTGACCAACAATAGCCTTGATTTGAGCTTTGATTTCAGTCTTCTTCATTCTCTTGAGTTCTTTCTCTTCTTGTCTTTCTACTTCCTCCCTCTTGTCAAGTGTGGCTTCATGTGCTTGTAGATTTCCAATGAGCTCTCCAATAGGTACATCCTTAAGAGACCTTGCTTCTTTAATGGAAGTCACCTTGGGTTCCCACCTCTTGGGGAGAGTTCTAAGGATCTTAGAGTTGATCTCTCCTCTAGACATAGGATGACCTAGAACCGCAAGACCATTCACAATGGTGTTGAGCCTTGAGTACATGTTGGCTATCCTCTCCTCCTTTCCCATCTTGAAGTTCTCAAGCACCCTGTTGAGCATGTAGACTTTGCTTTCCTTCACTTGATCTATCCCCTCATAAGTGATGCATAGCTTTCTCCATACCTCATAGGCTATTTCACATGAAGAAATCCGGTTGAACTCGGTGGAGGTCATGGAGGCATACAAGATGTGCATGGCTCTAGCATTCAAGGTTGCTTTCTTTGAGGTAGCATCATCCCATTCTTCAATCTTTGTCTTTGGTAGCTTGTATGGGCTATTCACCATTTACCACATCTCAAGACTTGATCCTTGTATGTAGAATTGAAGCCTTCTTCTCCAATAGAGGAAATTGCTCCCATCAAAGATTGGTAGGCTGATTAAGTATCTCCCTCCTTAGTAGTCACCCATCTTCTCCTACTTGTTGAAGTATGCTTGGAGAAGCCCGCTCTGATACCAATTGTTAGATCCTAGATGAGTGATTAGATGCTCTAAATGGGGGGTGAATAGAGCTGAATGCACTTAAACAAATTTCATTAGACCTTCAAGATATATCACAAAATAAGGTTACTAAATAGGAAGTTTGAGTGCAACTAAAACATGCATATCAAGGGAGAGAGAGATTGAACATACACTAAGAGACAAGCTATTTATAGTGGTTCCACACTTCAAACTACAAGTGAGTCAGTCCACTACCTAGAGAGGTCAACCTCTAGGATTTCTTAACCTTGCACCTTCATTATATTCATTATAAGAGATACAATACATGACCACCAAAGGACTTACCTATCCAATACAAAGAGTCTTCAACCTTACCAAGGACTTACACACTTTGTAAGAGTCTTCCTCCTTCTTCCAAGGACTTACCTACTCTTACACAAGTCTTCATCCTTGCAGGGATTACCCACTCTTCTTGGATCTTCTGCCTTTGACTTCACCTTCACTCGAAGAAGCTTCCACCAAGGACTTACCCACTTGAGCAAGGAGTCTTCTGCCTTCACTAAGGACTTACCCACTCTTGCTCTAAGTCTTCAACCTTGATCTTCACCAAGGGACTCCTTCCCTTGTTCTTCTTCACCTCTCTTAGCCAAGAGAGAGAGAGAGCCTTCATCTTCATGGTTGAAATGAGAGATAGGGAGGTGGTGGAAGTGAGAGCCTCACAAGATATACATGTAGGACTATCTCTCTTACAGATTTCCTACTCACTCTAACAAATGTAGCAAGTGATTAAGCTTCGATAAAAAAAAAGTTATTAAGCTTAGAGAGAGAGAGGAGGCTATAGGAAGCACTCAACTATAGAATAGGAACCTCACATAGAGTTTTGCATTGAATGCTCAACCTTGGAATGAAGCCCAAAGGTCCTATTTATAGATGGGGAAGCCTCTTAGCCTTTAGGAACACTTGAGAACAAAAACTAGCCATTTTGTGGCTTGCAACGGATATATTTTCACTTGTTGCAACTCCACAATGGCTAGAAGCACTTTTCTGCACTTTTCCGTACAGTGTAATCGGTTGAGTTTCTATAAGGGTAACTCGACCGATAGAGTAAAAGACAAAGCTGATATTCAGACCATCGGTCGAGTTTGTCCTGGGGAAACTCGACCGACCAATGAAAATCAAATTGGTCAGGTACTCCATTGGTCGAGTTCTATGAAGTGTAAACTCAACCGATCAAAAGTCATTTTCAAGATCCAATCAGGATCCGTCAAGTTCTATGTATTGATAACTTGACCGATGAACAGCCTGATGTGAATTTTGGTAAATGGCTTTTGAGTTCTTAAACATTCGATCTAAGTGATCCTAATTTTTTTTCAAGCTTAATTACAAGTCATACAATCATTACAAGTGATTTACAACATGATTCTAATGGATTTACATCATATTACAAAAATGTCCACTTGTATTGACTTTGACTTGTCTTTTCTCCAAGTTGATATGCACAAGTTAGGGCATTTGGAGTGTGTCTATACCTAATCTGAAATCACTCAAGTAGAGACATTAGACACCAATATGTGGAATGGTTAGTCATCATCAAAACACAGGTTTAGTCAACTTAGACATAAGCCAATATAGACCTAATTGACCTTAGGTCAACAATCAACCCATTTACACTTAAAGAATGGCACTCTAAACTCTATGTAGTCAAATTCCCATATGTCTTCAATGACACTGTATAAGACATATTTCCTTCATGTGGACTCTTATCCTTCGCATTAGAAAAATACAATGAAGATGTCTGAAGGGTGATCCCACTATTTTTTATGACACTTTTATCATCTTGACATTTTTTTTAGTATGAATATCCATTTATGTCAAACCGTTCAAAAGATGTAACGAGAATTTTTGTCTTATACGGGAGCCATTTGATATTTTATGTAACATTACTTGGTATTTGAGATAGTTGATTGAATACTTCCTTTTCAAACCAACTAATAAACACTCGATTATGCTCTCTAGCAAGCCACATTGAACTGGGTTGGGGATGACTTCTCTTGAGCTCGTTGGTGTGTGCAGCGATATAAATACCCACATCATGAATGTTGTATAAAATATGCAAGTGTACTTGTTCCCACCATTCATGGTTGATATTTATTTGTCATTCTCCCAAAATACCTTTTCCAGAATAAACATCAGAGTTCGCGACATTAGTAGTAGTTTCTTTGCAACTCAAAAAGTCACTACAAAAGTCCATAACCTCCCTAGCCATATAGCCCTCAATGATACTCCCTTTGGGCCGACAACGGTTCCGAACATCACCTTTAAAAAAACTCATGTGCCACCCAAAAGGATACATCCAATGCAAAAAACCTGGACCCAACATTCTCACTTCCCTATTCAAATGGACAACTAGATGCACATGATATCAAAGAATGAAGGGGGGAAACATTGCTCAAGTTGACACAGGGTAACAACCACTTCTCGTTGCAACTTATCTGGAATCTCAGAATCAATTACTTTTCTACATAGAGTGTTGAAGAAGAAGCAAAGTCTAGTGATGGCAAACCTTACATGCTTAGGAAGGATAGATTGAATAGACACATGCAATATAAGTTGTATTAGAGTGTGAAAATCATGAGATTTTAGACCTATCAGCTTCACATACTTCATTGATACCAATCTACAGATATTGGTTGAGTATCCATGTGCTACCTTAACATTATGCAAGCACTCACAAAAGGTTCTCTTCTCCTTGGTAGATAAGGTGTAACATACAAGAGGTAGATATGAGCGGTGACCTTTGACAACTACGTTTGTTAAAAAAATCCTTATACCCATTTCACGTAGGTCCATTTTGAATTTGATGCCATCTTTAGTCTTACCGGGTATATTGAACAGAGTGCCAATAATGCTATCACAAAAAAAATTCTCAGCATGCATGACATCGATACATTGTCGAACTATCAAAGAACTCCAATAAGGAAGATTCTAGAATATCGACCTCTTTTGAATAAAGATGTTTCATCTGTGGGAGTAGTACACAGTCTCTTACCGAAATGATTTACAATGTTGTTTACTCTTGCATAAACATCCTCCCCTGACATAACTTTAGGGGCATTCTGTTCCTCAGTTGAGCCATTAAATGTTTTGAGCAACTTTCGATAAGGATGCACCCTTGGTAGAAACCTTCTATGACCAAGATACATAGTCTTACCACCATGTTTCAGTCTAATAGAATCTATATTTTCCTCAAATATAGGGCATGTCTTGGATCCTCTGACGTTGTAGCCAGACAAGTTCGCATAAGCATGAAAGTCACTAATAGTGAAAAATAGCATAGCATGTAAATTAAACATCTCTCAGCGCAAAGCATCATAAGTCATCACACCTTCTCCCCATAGTTTCTTTAGGTCATCAATCAGAGTTCAAGGTAAACATCAATATCATTGCCAAGTTGTTTGGGGCCCGATATCAGCAATGAAAGCATGACATACTTATCCTTCATACACAACTGATCGACCTTTTTCTCACGTCCAGAAATGAATGCGGGGAAAAGGAAGGAATCAAGCTTTAAATTTATAACCTGAAACCTTCTAGGCCCCCGCAACTTTTATTACGGGGTCGAAGTAGATATACGGGGTCGAACACAGGGACGTGGTGACATTTAGGACGCCACAGATCTCATTCTTTAGTCAGATAAGCCAAGACGATAGTCGATAAAAGTAAATGCTAGAACTAGTCTAGCATGTTGTCACGATATAAAACAAAGAAAAGAAAACAAAACAAAACAGAGCTCGTCAGTCTACTAATCAGAGAAAGAGAGTTCCTGGCTATGTAACCACAAAAGGGGCAGTCTATGCACTCGTTCTCGGGCATAGACAACCCTCGAACACCCAAGCAAGCATCTAGTATGCACAGTGGCATATGTCCTGTGGTGTCGTCCCACTCGCTCTCGCGATGCGTGACTAGAACCATCAACAATATGTCAATGACCCTCTCTCAAGGAATGACATATCAACACCTCGGAATACACTAAGTTCCCTCTCGGGTCTTAGGATATTCTGGGGTGTTAGGAACAGAATACCTTGGATCATCCTCCTCTCGGGTTCAGATCCAAACTAGCGTCTCTTAGCTATTCCTACAACGGATCTCTCGATACAGGCAGAAACAGCAGTTCAAGCGAGTAAGAGATCAACCAAACTAGCAATCATAACTTGGAAAGAGAAAATAGAACATGCAACATACTAGATCTGATATGAATCTACTTGCTTAAGGCAAAAGTATATAAACATGCCCAGATCGGGCTACATAGCCAAGAAGGAGCTAACTAGCCATATACAAGCATAGCTGGCACCGAACAAAGATGGATAAACATCGTTTGTACAAGAAACAAAGGAATGCAGTAGAATAAAAGAGAAGAGGGAAGAGATATAGCCCGTAGAGGAGAGGTGGCTCTCGCTCCTCGGCCTCTATGCAGGTCGGATCTCGGCCCTTGGGTCTTCTCTTCGTCCCTATGGACTCCTCGTCTCACTCTCTCTCTAGACCGTATCGGGTGGTGGCCGTATCAGTCGACGCAGCCGTATCAGTCGGCAGACTATTTGGGAAACTCGATACACTAGCTCCTTGGTCTAGGCAATAGCTCTTGTTGGGTCCTCCCTCCGGCTCCCCCTCTTTGTAGGTTGGCAACTACTATTTATATGCAGTGAGTTGATGGGAGTTGTAGCCTTTATTGGTCCACATGTCCTTCATCTGTGGCTTCGATCTTGAGGCATCAGGCGGCTGTATCGAGTAGCGGCCGTATCGGGCGGCGGCCGTATCGGTCGGCGTGGCCGTATCAGTCGGCGCGGCCGTATCGGTCGGTGTGGCCATGTCGGTCGGTGCGGCTGTGTCGGTCGGCATGGCCGTATCGGTCAGGCCCTATCGGTCAGCTGATGGAATTCTTGTCTTTTTAGGTTCGGTACTTGAGAGTCCCAAAATTGGCTAGTTTCGGTGCCTGCAAGTCCAAAATAGGCTAATTAGCTACATTATTGGCTATTTTCACTACATTATCTAATGGAGAGACAGAAAACATAAAACATGAACAAAAGAGTGCATATTAAGACTAAAGTGGCACAAAACTATAGATAAAATGCATAGAAAATATGCACTAATTTGGGTGTTATCAACTACCCCAAGCTTAAAACTTGATTGTCCTCAAGCAAGACTGTGCTCAAAGAACAAAAGATAACATCCAAATTAAGCTTGGAAATAAATGCTAAGGTTAAGAAAAATAGTTTAAAGCATCAATACTCTTGATCCATGTCATTTCAGAACAAACCCCCACCAAACAAGCACAATCCTGCCAAAGTAAGATCAAAGAATTTCCAGGCAAGATTAAGTGAATTCACTATAGCCTGCCAATACTCATGAGGGTTTGAATCGTAATTATTTGATCATGAAAGAGTTGTCACTTAGGTGATCATGTGGGTGATGATTAATGAGCCATCACCATGAATCCATGCATACCATTTAGGAATACCATGCCTCTCACTTAACCATGTCCTAAGAAATAAAGCAAAAAGACTCTAATGACTTCTGAGGATCTCGATCTGCGTCAGGTTGGTCCATGTAGCGAGCAACAATCCATACAATCTGAACCAGTTGGTCCAAAGCAATGAGATGAACTCCTCGTACTGCGCCCGAACCAACCCTGCTACTGAGATGATCTCATAGGTCACCTAGGGGGTTCCTAGTGACTCTCTAATGAGCTTTTAGAGTGGTACTACCAGGCACGACATATCCGCGTTCATGAGCGCAGTCATACACCGGCTGGGCACCATCCTCAACTCTCCTAAAAGAGAAAACAAGCACTCATTTATTGTTCACACTCAGGCTTTTATAATCTGCATTCTATTTTTAGGCTTGGGTGAGAACTATATAGATATTTTTGGGATTTTATGGGCGGCCAAACCTCTTTTGCACAATTTTATATTTTTCATCTTTTTGACTCAATCTAATGTGAGAAGGCACGTAGTCCATCAAGGAGAAACATTTCATCATGATCATAGCTCAAAGCCCATCATAATCCGCTTGATACCTGTGTGAGAAGTAGCAATTATGATTCAAGAATCCTTAGAATAGAGGCAACCTTGTGAAATTCGCAGCTAGGAGACTTTAATCATGATTTAGCTCATTCCAATGGTCCTTTACCATGGATTTGCCATTCACAACATAGATCAAGGGAATTTAGCTTTAAGCTATGAAAAAGGGACATAACCTTATATTTATTACCAAACTCAAGGAAAGAGTCAAAGAGCAAGTCAAGCAAGAGGTCAAGCAATTTTTAAGATGAAAATTGTGCATCTAGGCATACAATCAAGCATTTATCTATTAGATTCGCACCATATAGCCATAATTGCAAAGCTAAAAAGCTGAAAATTTTGAAAATTTAAGACTAAATGCAGGAAATAGACATGCATGCAAGAAGGGTGAAGAGAAAAGAAGGGCGAAGCCTACCACCCCAAGCTTAAAATTTTGCTCGTCCTCGAGCAAGACTCAAACTTGAAATAGTGAGGCAGGAATGCATGAGTTTAATGACATTTATTGAAGTTCTAAAGATGATGCATGGGTGCAAGGATATCAAAACAGTTAGAGGAAAGAAATTAACCAACAAGAACATGAAAAGCAAAATTTATTGTAATAAAAGGGTGGGAGGGTGGGTAAGAGAAAAGGGGATGGTTGCCCCACGATACCGACACTGGGATCCCAAATTCTCAGCTTTGGGACCAGTGTCACATGTGTCTTGCCGACGGGTTCCGCCACATAATATGAGTAGAATAGGCAGATGTGTTGGCCCTACCGAGTCTGAAGAAGAAAAGTAAAATCTGGCGACTCGGTGAAGTCATCTTTGTGTTGAAATTGATTTGAGCTGCACTGGGATGAATTCTTTGGCAAATCATCCTCAGGGTACCTTTCATTATATGATTCTGAAAATGAAGGTCATGGGATGTCGACGCAGGATGAGATGGATGAGAGAGGTTGGATGTCATCTTGATGACTCATATCTTCTCTCTCCATCTCTACACTTGAGGTTGGATGTTTAGATAGATCTTCATGTACAGTCTGAGTCATCCAATCATCTTCTGTACAAGAAGTACCCCATGAAGAATCTGTTTGTGGTTCTGCCACTCCAAGGTTATCACCTGGCGTGGAGTCAGGGGTGTCTTCATGCTCAGCAGCCATGTTGAAGTGGACCGTCCATCCTACCCCCTTGACGTCCACCCTACCTTGTAAAGGGATGGTAACAAATGATGGCTCGTGCTGCTCCAACTCGTCTTCATTACTATACTCACTGCTCCATGTCGAGCAGCTATCGTCGTCGTCGTCGTCGAACAAATTGTTCCAAACCATGGTTGATGTACTGCTCAAAGCAAAATGACAAGTCTCAATATGATAAATGTCACTCTGGTCTGGTTCAATATCTGACTCTGGTTCCTCAAACCAACCTTCTAGTTGTGAGGTCAATTGGCTTTTTGAGTCTTCATCATCATCATCATGGACCCATTCATGTCTATGACTCATTTCTTCCATTGGTTCATCAACTGGGTCATCTGGATAGAATGAAGGGCTTTCCCAAGTGGGTTGGTCTTCACAGAAAAATCCTGGTGAATCCAGTTGATGGTCTGAATAGGATGGTGATTCATACTCCACTTCATACCCAATGGGATGGTCTTGATGACTAACATCTTCATTGTCTTGTGATGGCAGTTGTAACCGAATTGTAACCAAATCGATGAGCTCTTGGAGCCTCCTGCCTTGTTCAACATCTTTATCATTAATTTGTTGTACTTGAGAAGCAATGCTTTCGAGATCTGTCGATTCTGCCATGCACATATAAGGGGAACCCACTGTATCAAACTGATGCTTTAGGATGGATCCTTGTTCAACGGTTTGAATTATACTACTATTGTGGTCTGGAGCCCCAGTGGCTGCTTGGAGATGATGCTCCTGCTTGTCTAATAGTTGTTGGAGCGGATCGACGTTTTCTTGGAGATGAGGAACTAGGGAGGTGAGTGCCTTGACACTTTCTCCAGCTAACTCCACTGCCTTGATCAGTTCTTGATCCCATGATAGCACGGGAGTCGATGGTTGACTGGCAGTCTCCTTTGTTGGAATTTCAATATATGACGACGGTGGAGGTGAGTATAACTCGACTAGTTGCAGAGCACGGCCTTCAATTATCTGCCAGCAGTTGGAATTGCGGAAAAACTCGGGAGGACAGGTGGACAAGATGACTTGTCTTGCGGAAGCAAGGTCCATGGCTGAAAAAGGTATCAGAAAAAAAAAAGTGATTTAGTATATATGAACAAGTATGTGTAAAGCAAGAGGAAAACTATGCATGTATATACAGACTTATAGTGACAGAACAAAAATCTACTAGGCGTGTATACGTGGGTCGGCACAACCGTGTCGGTCGGTGCGGCCGTGTCGGTCGGCGCGGCCGTATCGGTCAGGCCCTATCGGTCAGCTGATGGAATTCTTGTCTTTTCAGGTTCGGTACTTGAGAGTCCCAAAATTGGCTAGTTTCGGTGCCTGCAAGTCTAAAATAGGCTAATTAGCTACATTATTGGCTATTTTCACTACATTATCTAATGGAGAGACAGAAAACATAAAACATGAACAAAAGAGTGCATATTAAGACTAAAGTAGTACAAAACTATAGATAAAATGCATAGAAAATATGCGCTAATTTGGGTGTTATCAACAACAATGGAGGAAGATTGTATACAACAAGCATGACAGACCAAGTACTATGTTGGCTACTTAATGTTCCACATGGATTCATCTCGTTAGTACAAAGTCTAGGACTTAAATTTCTAGCTTCTTTGCCAAATTCAGGATACAATAAATCAATCTTCTTCCATTGCGGAAAATTAGACGCATGGCATAGCATACCATCATTGTTTTTGTTTACCTCTACATGCCAAGTTAAATTTTGTGCATCTACGAAATTAGTAAATAAGATTGAAATTGGGTATTATAGGCAGATACCGCATCACCTTGGTAGGAGACTCAATTTTGATCTTAACTGATGTCGTCCTTTTGTAACTAGACACCCCACATTTTGGACATTCTTTCATATTGATATAGTCCTTTTGAAATAGCACACAGTCATTCGGGCATGGATGCATCTTCTTAGCCTCCATTCCCATTGGGCACAACATCTTTTTCATTGCGTATGTTGAGATTGGAAGCTTGTTTCCTTCAGGGAGAATATCTTTCAATAAAGACAATAGAGAAGTGAAGCTTTTATCTCTCCATATATTGTTAGCCTTCGGAGTATACAATCTCAACACAACGATCAACTTTGTAAACTTAGTACAACCTAATTATAATGGTTTCTCAACATCGTGTACAATGCTTCTAAATATGGGTGGTGGGTCTGTAACATTTACCGTATAAGTGTCTAGCATGGCATCAACCATGTCTTCCAGAATTTGTTCATTCTCATCAACATCATTGACCATTTCTTCTTGGACACAAATATCACAACCCATATCTGCCAATCTCATACTAGGAAACTCTTCGTGCCAGTACCATTCTGTATAGCCCTGTACAACCCCATTACACATGACATGATCTTTGATCATGTCAATAGTATCAACTTTCAGGTTGTTTCTACAATTCCTACATGGGCAATAGAATCTATCTCTAGGTTGTTTTCTATGTTCCTCTACAAATCTTACAAACTCATCGAGACCATTAATAAACTCCAGAGTGTAGTTATTTGGTATCGACATACATGATCGATCCATTTCTATATGATCAGATGGGAGACGAGTTAATTTTAGGGAAAAATATGTTTGAATAATTGAGCCCTTATCATCTAGTAGCATCCAGATTCATGAATACGTACCACCTATCCCATTCTTGAGCACTTCATCTCACTAGGAAGTGTATAATGCGTGTTCGATATCAATAAATTTCGGCAGCATTTCTGCATAGTTCTCTAAGTACACTGATGTAGATGGGCAAATACCCACCTACATATGTACCCAGAGAACAAAGGGGAAATGTTGTCAAAAATTATTGAAATCAAACACACATTATAAACTTGCATCCTAAGTGAGATGAAGTGCTTAAGAACAGTCCCAAACTAGGGAATATCCAAGGTTTACTCCTAATGAGTAAATCTTGGACAGTTTCTAGGCCAACGACATAGTCTAGGGTTCATAGACTAGACTTTATAGATTCAGAATTCACAAATTAGGGTTTACTCACATATTACCGTGTTACATCATACTACATGAATTATAAACTAGTTCATGCATGTTCATTACCATGTAAGATTTCTAGAGAAAGCCCAACTCAAACTAGGTCAACTTGATCATTTTAAATTCATAGACTACGTACATGATCTCTTATAAGGAAAATATAGCATATTAGTATAAGATCTTAGTTCAAATAGGTACATGACACAAGTTGAGTTACTAAGGAGAAGAGCAAACATGAGGAGGAGAGAAAACATCATAGGATGAGGAAGAAGAGGAAGTCTGACAACCGACGGTGGTGGCAATCAACAATAGAGAAGAGGAGAAACACGGCAGTGATCAATAGTAGAGCAGTGGTGGCGCACTTTGGCAGCGGAGACTAGCAACAATGGCGACCAACAACAACAGCAGCAAGTAGAAGTAATTGAACGGTGGAGAGGAGATAGCACAATCAGCGATAGTGGAGATGATCAACAGTAGAGCAGAGGAGGAAGGCAGCGGTGATCACCAGTAGAGTAGCACCAGTAAGCTTGGGTTGTGGTGACCAGCAGCAGTAACAATGAGCAGTAGTAATGCTATTGTGGAGAGGAGATATCTCAATCGTTAGAGTAGAAATATCATGGGAAATGCGAGTAGGACAGAGGGGAGAAATGGTTTGTCGAGGGGTTAAGTAAGACATATACTATCAATTATAGGTGAACGACCGCTGTCAAATCTTGCAACCTGTAAGTGATTCTTATCACGTCTTTATTGGCAGTTATGTTTACTATAACCGATGATAAATCTCAATTGGGGGGGGATTCGTGGGATGATTGGCACAAAAACCTTTATCGTTGTTCCTTTAGTAAAGAACCGCTGGCAAAGTTCAATTCATTCTTGTGAACTAGATGGCACGTGTACATCTTTATCCTATCAGTGTTTTTTAAAAAACCTACCGATAAAGGTTTTTTGTTGGCAAATGAAATGCTCCCAAAAATTTTGCTTGAAATTCCATTTTTGCAGGTAATGTATAGTTTCAGTTTCCTAAACATGAGACCGATGGCAACAAGAAAGCATATGTCGTGTTTTCTCAGTTGCACAAATTGTGGCAGTTGATGACCTTGAATAGCTGATATAAGTAATATAGTCAGTTAGGCTTACAAATATAACCAATGTTGTATCCCCATTCTATAGTAGTGTGCTTTAGGAGACCAACTAAATGACCAAGAGGCGAGCCGACCAGTTCAATAGTTGAACCGATCAACCTAGATTGGTTTGAGCACAAATCTTCATCAATAATGGGCTGCATATGATGTGGACCATACGTGGTGGTAATTCCCTGTGGCTTCAAGAAATTACAATAGTATGGACATAACCATCACTTGTGTGTTTTAATAATTTCATGTTCTCATTTGTGGTTATATCATGTATACGATACGTACTAAGTATGGGTGATTGGATATTTATATGTATTTGTATATAAAATCCCTCAATGTAATATTAAGACTTGGATGCTTTCCATAAGCAACACACATAAAAAGCTTTATTGACCAAACATAGGTTATGCTAAAGTGTGGTGTGTCGTCTATCTCATGGAAGTGTGATGGTAGGTATGTAGATATGCCAAAGCAGGGTGCATATTCTATTGTGTTGGCTTCTGGGTCAGGCTAACTAGGTGATTTTAATGGGATTAAGCACCTAGAATCATACAGATGGCTAATGACAAAAAGTTGTGTACACCATCTATCCAAGAGTTTCATGAGATGCAATTGACAAATGTTGTCTACCTAAATAGTCAAGTTGTGGGTGATAAATAAAAGTTGACTCATGATTTGATGAAATATGGATCTTGGCTCATTAGAAGATTGTATGCTACAATCTTCCAAAATGATACATGAGGGTTATCAATTTGACCAAAATAGTGGGAGCGATAATTAATTAAAGGCCTAATTAATATTGTTAACTTATCAAATCAAACAAATAAAAAATGTTATGAAAAGTTGCAAAATTTTTGTCATAAACAAACACAAACATGTTATTATTGCGATCACTCCTTGAGAAGGACAAAACTAAATGGGATTGACTTCTACGTCTAGTTAAGGATTTTTAGAAGTGTTCTCAATCATGAGTGAAATCTCTATGTATTTGAAAGACCAAAGTCAGAGCAACCCTCTCCAAATGTGCCTAAGGCTAAATGGATGCTTACTTGAAGCATGCCAATGATGTTGCAGACAGTAAAGACCTTATGATATGTTTTATGAACTATGAGTTGTATAAACAACATGAAAACATGAACATTCTCGAGATGGTATACATCTTAAAAATCATGTAAAGTAAGTAAGGTATAATGTATACAAAGTGTTGTTTGAGTGCAAACTGACAGTGGGAGATCCAGTAGAATCCCATGTGCTCAATATGATTGGGAATATGGAAGGACTGTGATTCCTATTAGGTCAAGAGTTGACCACAAATATGAATCTACAAATCATTTTATGAATCATACAGACAGCTTATCAATTGTTACTACTTGAGTAACTTGGCTAAACTTCTATCCGAACTACTTGGCATGTTAATGCTAAAGTCAAAAGAAATAAGGACAAATATGGGATGGTGATCAACAAAAGTGAGTCTGAGGGAAAAATCAAGGCCGAGAATATTTCAAAGGCTAAGCTGAAGTCTGAGTCTTCTGCACTCAATATATGGAGAAGGGTAAGTGCAAAAGTAATATGTATTTTTCACTTAAAGGAACAAAGGAAGAAGAAAAAGATAGAGATCTCTACTTTAGGATTTAATAAGAAATAAGCTAGAACTATAAGGAGCAATAGTTGTTGCCACTACAATTGGAATCTATCATTCATGGGCATATAATAGAATTACTGAATTGCTATTATGCACCTGCCATTAATGAAAACATCATGTATCTTATATGGATAAGAATAAATTTATGTTTCATTTTAAAATATGAGATATTATATGGAAATGCCTTATGTCTTATAAACTATACTTGATAGTTGTAAAGATATATATATACATATATATACATCATGTCCAATACATATGAGATAATTGGATATCCTCTCATCATGTCAAATACATATGAGATAATGGGATAAGTACACATCATTGCATTCAAAATAGATCCAATTGATATTGCATATGGCATCTATCCATGTGTTCCTATTCTTCACAAGAACTGGGATACTAGGCTCCTGAGAGACCAAGTCCATGGAATAGGACATGTTTTCTCTCACTAAATCTTTCATGTTGAATCCTTTCAGCATCTTGTCAATTTATATGCTCTTTCTTAGGTTAAGAAGCTTTTCCAGATATATCTTTATATATCACAATTCCTATGACATAGGATGCTTCACCTAAACCCTTCATAGAGAAGGTACTCTCCTTGTCAGGTTTTAACATTTACATGATAAGGATGTTATTCTCCATCATTATGTGGAATATAAATATGTTCCCACTAAATATTTTGTAATCACATATTTCATCTTCATTCCAAATCAAGTCAAACTATTTAACTATCTTTCCAAATTGAAGATTCCAGGTTTGAGATGCTTACTTCAATCCAAAGATTGACCTTTGTAGCTTACAAATTGTATTTGCATTATTAGATTTATAAAACCTTTAGGTTGTGTCACATACACACTCTTATAATTATTCCAGTTACAGAAAGTGGCTTTGACATTCGTATGCCAAATCTCACTAGTCATAATAAGTTGCAACAACAAGCATGATCCTGATGGATATAACCATGGTAACTGGTGAAAGATTTCATCATGTTCAACACCTTGAACTTGCTTGAAACTCTTTGCAACCAATATACCCTTCCATGTTGGTCTTCTCTCAAAAACCCAAATGCACCTTATGGGTTTTACCCCTTCAGATGGATCCATCAAGGTCATAACTTGATGATTTACATGGACTCCATCTTGGATCTTATGGCCTCAAGCCAAGTTTCAAATTTTGATTTCTCAATAGCTTCTAGGTAGGTAGTTGACTCATCATATATTATCAATCCACCGCCTTTTGAAGATATAATAATCTTTCAAGCTCAAGGCATGTCCTACTTGATCTATGAAGTTTGTGTGTTACATAAGGAACTTGAGATTCCAAAACATCTTGTGATTCTCTATGTTCCTACTGTACCTCTTTAGTTTCAATGTTTTCTTGTTTGTCTCGAACATTTTGAGTTCTACTTTTGCTCCCATTGATTCCTTTTGAACTAAGTTCCTCTTCAGGAATATAGCTATCCCAATTAACAAACAACTTTGTTGCTAGATTGGGATAAGAGTAGTATTTTAACAAAATAAAATTTATGTGATTTTGTGGACAAAGCTTTTCAAGAAACTATTTTCTTATATAATCATTCATCCCTAATCACTATGAAAGACATATCAGGACACTTCCCATGCCATATCTCATATGGTGTCTTTTGAACCATTCTAGACGGTACATTATTCAGAGTTAAGCATGTGCCCAAAGAAAATCACAAGATCAACTAGATTTTATTGATAATCGCACCATGACTTAATAGGGCGTGATACCTTCTTTTTGACACATCATTATGTTTCAGGTGGATTTCATCATGCTATATTATCATGATCTCCCAGAAGGTTCCCAAACTCTTCATTTAAAATATTTCAACATCAATCACATTGAACTTTGTTAATACTTTTACCAAGTTAGTTATGTACTTTATTCACAATCTCCTTGAAAACTTCAAGAGATTCATACTTGTATTTCATTAAATACAAATTTTATATCTATTGATAGAATCAATAAATACAATGAGGTACTAGTAACTACCTTTAGCATTTGTTCCAAAAGGTCTATATACATCAATATGTATGAGCCCTAATAGAACAATCGATCTCCCACTACATCTAGTGAAGACGATTTTGTCATATTGTAAACAAATAAGATATGCATGTCTTTATTGGTTCAACAACCAAAAGAGTATACACTAGTATAGAAATAGTGTTCAATGTCATTTTTAGAGGCCTCAGTTTTTTAGTATAAGTGACAGTTAACATTACACGTCAGTTAATAAGGACATCCGACGTCTATATTTGAAGACCAACCAGACACGGGTATCGCTTTTCATTCAATGTCGGTTGAAGAAACCAAACCGACGCCTAAAGTAGCCCGCGAAATCCAATTTTTTCGAGCAAAAAAAAATTGTGCCAAAATATCATATACAACGTCGGTGTTTTACCTAATAACTGACACTGAATGAAGATAAAATTTGCACCAAAAGTTCCAATATGGGCGTCGGTTGTCTTAGCATAACTGACATTATAAGGGTGTGTGCGTCGTCCGTGCCAAAAAAATTAGGGTAAAGGAATGCCCATTTGGACGTCAGTTGTCGTGGATAACCGACACTTAATAATAAAGGTGTCGTTTGTATAGATAACTGACACCTTTTAGTAACTTAATAGCCCCGCAACAGTGGACTCTTCCACTTTCTTTTGTTTCATCGGTCGAATTTGTTGTTGTGTCACCGCTTGCCGCCTACTGTTGTTGTTGTTGCTGCTCTCCTCACCGACGTCGATGCTATTGTTGCTCTCCTCGCCGGCCTTCTCTTGCTCTCCTGCTCACCGGCCTTCTCCTGCCCGTCTGCCTTCTCCTGCTCACTGACATTCTCCCTGCTCTCCGGCCTTCTCCTGTCCCTGGTTCGTTGCTCTGGCGCCTGCCTTCTCCTGCGCCGTGCTTCTTTGCTCCGGCACCTGCCCCTGCTCTCTTCTTCTCTCTCTGCTCTCCAAGTCGTTGCTCTCCTGCCCAGGTAGGTCGTTGTCCTTCTTCTTCCTCCACCCAGCACGTCCGTGGTAGGCCAACATAGCCACGGCCGTGGCCAGCCCACACGGTCGTGGCCTTGCTTTTATGGCCAGGTAAGGAGAGGGAGCAGGAGGAAGAAGATACATTTGCAATTGAATACTAGTGCTTGACCTAATTATGTAAATTTTGATGCATGTTGAATTAAGATATTAAAACCCTAATACACATTTCACCATAATCTTGAATTAACTATATTGCTGAAATCTTGTGATCAATCTATTTAAGATATTAAAACCCTAATGTTAAATCTCTAATTTTGTAGTGATGTGTCACCCTAACATCTACATAATCCCTATTGTATGATGTAGATTGATGATAATGCATGAGCTAGTTTGAAATTTTGAAATCAATTATGAATCTCTCCATCTCTAGGTCATAGTAATTTATGTGTAATCTTTATCTTGATGATGAACATGCATGGACACTCGAAATGTTGAAATCAATGTTATAGAATGACAGCACATGTATTTGTTGGCCTAGAAACCCGTCCAAGATTTACTCATTAGGAGTAAATCTTGAATAGTCCTCGGTTTGGGACTGTTCTTGAACACCTAATCTCACTTAGGATGTAAGTGTATATGTACTTAGAGAACAAACGGGGAAATGCTGCCGAAATTTTCTTGAAAACCCAATACACATTATACACTTACTAGTGAGATTAGGTGTTCACGAATGGGATAGGTGGTACACATTTATTATATATAAGAATGACAACACATGTCCCTAGACCCTAATGTTGTTGTAATATATACTTGTTTTCTCTTTGATCATAGAATGGATAGATCATGGATGTCCATTCACAATCACTGCACCCCAAAGTTTATATCTGGTTTTGGCCAGTTTATTAGATTTTCCGAGGAACATAGGAAACAACCTGGAGATAGGTTCTACTGTCCATGTAGGCATTGCGGTAACAACTTGAAAGTCAGCATTGGTGACGAAATCAAAAGTCATGTCATGTGCAACGGGATTATACAAGGCTATACATAATAGCACTGGCATGGAGATATTTCAAACTCGAAACCAGTGGATGTCGATAGCAGTGCTTGTGTGGAAGAAGAAATTTCCTATGATGACGTAGATGTGAATGAGCCAGTAGACATCATTGATGCGATGTTGGATAGTTGTGGGGTAGAGCACACCGATCCACTTCCCATTTTTACAAACATTGTGCATGATGCTGAGATATCGTTATACACAGGTTGTACTAAGTTTGCGAAGCTTAGCGTTATGTTGAGATTGTATAAGCTGAAAGCTAACAATAGATGGAGCGACAAAAGCTTCATGTCATTGTTGTCTTTGTTGAAAGAAATGCTTCCTAAAGGAAACGAGTTTCCAATCTCAACATACCAGGTAAAGAAATTGTTGTACCCAATGGGAATGGATGCCAAGAAGATACACGCATGCCCGAATGATTGTCTATTATTTCAAAAGGACTATGTGGATTTGAAAGATTGTCCAAAATGTGGTGTGTCACAGTATAAATTGACGACTTCGGGGGAGTCCAAAACTGGTTCTCCTGCCAAGGTGATGTGGTATCTACCTATAATATCACGGTTTCAACGCTTGTTTGCCAATCTGATAGATGCAAAGAATTTCAGGTGGCATGCAGATGTTAAGAAAAATAATGATGGAATCCTACGACATGCGTCTGATTCCCCATAGTGGAAGAAGATTGATCTATTGAACCCTAAATTTGGTGAAGAAGTCAGGAATCTAAGACTTGGGCTTTGTACAGATGGGATGAATCCGTACGGGACATTGACCAGCCAACATAGCACTTGGCCAGCATGCTTGTTATATACAATCTTCCTCTCTGGCTGTGTATGAAAAATAAGTACGTAATGATGTCGTTGTTGATATCAGACCCTAAACAACCTGGAAATTATATTGATGTTTATCTTGAACCTTTGATTGATGACTTAAAGAAACTCTGGAGTGAAGGTGTGATGACCTATGATGCTTCACGAAGAGAGATATTTTGTTTGCATGCTATGTTTTTTTGCACTATAAATGACTTTCCAGCATATGGGAATTTATCTGGATATAGTGTCAAAGGAGCTAAAGTGTATCCTATATGTGAAGAGAACACTGATTCAACAAGACTAAAACATGGCGGTAAGACTGTATATTTCGGTCATTGAAGGTTTCCTACAAACTTCCATTTGTATCGTAGGAAGCGCAAAGCATTCAATGGATTGAATGAGGAACGGAGTGCACCTAAACCTATACTAGGGGAGGTTGTTTATGAAAGAGTAAAAGACTTTTTCAATGAATTTGGTAAGAGATCACAATGTACTATGGCCACACGGAGTGACAAATCTTTATTCAAGAAGAAGTCAATATTTTGGGATCTTCCTTATTGGAGTTCTTTGACAGTCAGGCATTGTATCGATGTCATGCACGTTGAGAAAAATATTTGTGATAGCGTCATTGGTACTTTCTTGAATATACCAGGTAAGACTAAAGATGGGCTAAAATCCAGACTGGACCTACGTGAAATGGGAATAAGGTCAGAATTAACAGAATTACGTGAAATGTGAAATCGGAGAACATACTTACCTCCCACTTGTTACACATTGTCTAAAAAGGAGAAGAAAGCTTTTTGTGAATGTTTGGTAAATGTTAAGGTGCCACAGGGTTACTCATCCAACATCCGTAGATTGGTATCAATGAAAGATCTGAAGTTGATAGGTCTTAAATCTCATGAATGTCACACTCTAATTCAACAAATATTGCCTGTGGCAATTCGATCTATATTGTCGAAGCATGTAAGGTTTGCAATCACCAGACTTTGTTTCTTTTTCAACAGTCTGTGCAGCAAAGTTATTGACCCTGATACTCTCGATATTTTGCAAAGAGAAGTGGTTGTTACCCTATGTCAGCTTGAGATGTATTTTCCTCCATCATTCTTTGATATCATGGTACATCTTGTTGTCCACTTGACTAGGGAAGTGAAAATTTGGGGACCAGTTTTCTTGCATTGGATGTATCCCTTTGAACGATACATGAGCGTTTTTAAAAGTGATGTTCGAAACCGTTATCGTCCTGAAGGGAGTATTATTGAGGGTTATGTGGCGAGAGAGGTTATGGATTTTTGCAATGACTTTCTCAGTGATAGTGACACTCCTGGTAATGACAAGAATATTGAGGAGCAATTCGGCAAAGAAATTTTGGGATCACGGGTGAAAGTAATCAGTCGTGAGCAGTTGGAACAAGGTCAGTTGTATATTTTATACAACATGGACGAAGTGAGTGTTTATATCAAGGAACATACCAATTGCATCAAGAGACAATATCCTCGAGCCAATACAATGTGGCTTTCTAGAGAGCATAACAAGACATTTATTAAGTGGTTCGAAGAGAAAGTCTTACATCAACTATCTCAAACACCAGATGATATTACTGAAACTATAAAATGCCTCGCCTTTAAACTGAAATTGACTATTATGTCTTATGAAGGGTATGACATTAATGGATTCACATATTACATAAAGTGCCAAGATGATAAGAGTGTCATCCAAAATAGTGGGGTCACCCTTCAAGCATCGACTATGTTTTTTGCAAGTGCAAAGGATAAGAGTCCACGTGAAACTAAAATGTCATATTACGGTGTCATTGAAGACATATGGGAGTTTGACTACATAGATTTCAGCATAATATGGAAGGATTTATGCATGATTTATTATTAATTTGCAATTCTATTTGTTAGATTACTAATTTTTTGGATACTAGTTAATAGCAATTCTATTTTGCAGAGTATATTTGAATTGGATGAAAAGTTGCATCGTAAATGTGTGATGCAATGCTATGGGAGAGTCCTAAGGAACTATAGGACAAATATCACCCGAGAATACATAAAAGAAGGTGACAAGAGGAAGAAGAAAGCCACAGAACAGTGGAACTTCCTGGACTAAGAATAATGGGACGCATTTGTTGATTCAAGACAAACTGATGAATTCAAGGTATGAGGCATCACCCCCAATTTAATTAATATACGTTGTATTCACCCATTCAAGATTAACATTTAGTGTTACTAACCAAATAATTAATGTGCATACTAACTAGGCCCTCAGTGAGGCGCAAAAAGTAAGGCGTGCACTGAATGTGCATGACCACACAATGGGCCCAAAGGGGTA
This sequence comes from Alisma plantago-aquatica, assembly GCA_963693085.1. Lineage (NCBI taxonomy): Eukaryota > Viridiplantae > Streptophyta > Magnoliopsida > Alismatales > Alismataceae > Alisma > Alisma plantago-aquatica. The sequence goes on from OY856412.1 coordinate 93,120,707, forward strand.
TGCAGGCATTCACCAAAGACTACAGTTTGAGGCTAATGCTTAGTCTGCTGCTACTCAGGAGTCCTCTACTATAGGTAGCACACCTCTGCCTCGCCATGATGTCTGGATAGCTGGGAGGAAAAATAAGAAGGGAGACATAAGGAAGCCCGCAACTGCTGAGGCGGCTAAAAAAATGGTAAAATACAACTCTTACAGCAATCGTTTGAATATTTATTATTTGTGGTGTTTACTTAATTACAAATTTTTGTTTTGGCGATTAGCGGGAGCTGCACGAGCTGAGGAAACAAGGAAAGTTCATCCCTGAGGGCACAAGAGATGAATTGACAGTTGCTCTGGGTAACCCAGAGCATCCTGGACGTGTTAGGGTTGCAGGCGTTGGTGTGGGCATCAAAGCATTCTTTGGGCCATCCCAACACAAACATGTCCCAAAAGTGGGACTTTCACAAGAAGAGGTAACCTATTATTTCTTTATAATGTTACTGTAAAAGAGAATTCAATAATCTGAAGCTAACGTTTCTTTTATCCATGTATAGGTAGATAAGCTAGTTGATAGGAAACTCGAAGAAGCACTGAGCAAGTGGCAGGCATCTCAGACTGCCACTCAGCAGACAGTACCTATGGCATCCCGCTCTACTCCTACTGTAGAGGTTGGGAGTAATCATGTAGACCCACCACCTAGCACATCCAATGTAAGTATTTTTATGACATAATAACTAGTCTTTTCAAGATGATATGTATATATGTATATAACATTCTATACACAAAAATTTATAGGGGTCGAAGCCATGTCGTCTAAAAAGTAAAGCATTTGTCATTGCAGAGGCATCGTCTTACCCATCCCTACCAGGGGAAATGTTTCATGGGTCTCAATTACCAACTGGTTGGGTTCGTGTGAGCCCGGTACGTATGTTCCCCAAGTGGATGGATCTTCCATTTCCATATGCCCACCCAGATTGTGAAACGCTTAGTGAGGCAGAAGGCGGAGTGATATTGTGGCCAAAAGTGGTTGTCCTCTATACTGAAACTGTATGGTAAATTTACATTACGTTAAATTGTTAGTGTGTGTATATGATGTCAATTGATCTGAAATTATATATATACAGGTTAAAAAGAAGACACCCACAGCATCTAGGCCTCCACCTCCACCTCCTACATTACCAAGTTGGGTTCCACAGGACCTACCTATCCCGTTAGGTCCTGATTGTAGGGGTATGGCAATATTTTTAGGCAAACATGATATAAATTGCCCTATAACTGTTTCTATAGATGTGGATGTTGCAGGTCAAACATACGAAAGCAACCTATTTATACAAGATATTTTGGAGTTGTTTCGATATGATTGGTTGAATACATCTGTGATAGAGCTATGGATAAGGTGAGATCTTCTTTATACATCCATATACCTTGTGTAGGATCTGGTGATCTGGTTTCTTATTTATTAATGCATACGTAATACATGTTTTGCAGCTACTTAGACAAGATATGTGTAGATTTTTCATTCGAACATGTAGGATTTTTGATTCCATCTTTGATTAGTCTAGTAGCTAAAGACCCTTCGTCAGTTCAACAATACTGTTGTGATGCTTTTAGAAGTTTTGCTCAAAATAAGAAGACGTTGATAATAGCTCCATTAAATGTGGAGTAAATTTACTTTGCTTATAATTTGGACTTAAGAAAATTACATTTTATTGTGGATTTTGAGTTATTAATTTTTAACTTTTTTACCTCTAGTGGTATGCATTGGGATTTACTAGTTATTGTCCCCAAGACGTTCACTGTCTATTATCTAGATCCAAGGGGACTAAATTGAATTTAAGATATGGACATAAAATGAAAATGGCATTATTCCGGTGAGAAATATTTCATTTTCATATCAGTTAACATATGTTATTACATTACTATTTAATTATGAAATGTACTGTGTTACATTAACATGTAGGGGTTTAGATGAGTTCAAAAAGGCTGGAGGAAAGGTCCCCAGGAAAAAGAACCAGCAAATAATTTAGACAAATGTGGAAGTAAGTTCCCGACTGCAATGTATATATTATTTATGTGAACAGTGCTTAATTAGTTGTATTTTTAAATATTTTTTATGTTTCAATTTATAGTGTGCTACACAAGACAACAGATGGGCATGTGCATACTATGTGATGTGATTTATGCACATGATTATCAAATATACCGCAGTGGACATCGATACCATTCCTGAGGTATTATATATAGTCTCATTAGATAATATGAAATATATCACTCTTATTTATAGCTCATTAATTATATATATACATCATTCTCTTTGCAGGTGTTTAAAACTGACCACACTATAGGAAAGGCCTTACCAGATGTACATGCTCCCTATACGACGGGAGAATTAAATGAAGTAAGAGAAGAATGGGCAACAGCCATACAAATAGTGGGGGTTTTAACATATAATTGGGACGTTGATAGAGACTAATGACTAAAGAATGATATTTTGTAAATGAATTTCTGAATTATAATATGTGTGAATGTTTCTACATGTCTGAATGTTTCTACATGTGTCTGAGTGAAAATGAATGAAACTGTTGGTTGTTATATGAATGTTTCTACATGTGTGAATGTGAAAATGAATGGAACTACAGATTGCTACATGAATGTTTCTACATGTGTGAAAATCGAATGGAACTGCAGGTTGCTAAATGTGTGAACATTTATGTTGTTAATTTTGTAGGTTTGTGGCCTGTCGTTGGATGATATCAATGGATGTTGTAAAACTTGTAGTTCATAATTGAACTACGGGTTTCTCATCCTGCGACCAACCACAGCAGGTCTGCAGACTGACAGAAAAAAAAACATAAAATCAACGTCAGTTATTTGTATAAAACCGACAACATATGGTTACAGTGTTGGTTGCCCTACTAGTAACCGACGTCGATTTCCCTAATGAGGCCAGACACCACGGCCATGCCGGCCAGCACAGTCGTGGTAGCATGTGAGATGGTGTCAGTTATCACTAATAAACTAACGATGATAGTGCCCCAGATGGCGCACTTTCTATGGCGTGAAGATATATGGCATCGGTTGCAAATCTAATAACCGACTCCTATACCCCCTGCTGGCGCATTTTCAGTGGTGCGCGAAGGGTTGTGGTGCCGGTTTGAGAACTGACGTGTAACGGTTGGGCTTTTAGTGCCGCCCACATAGGTGTTGCTTAAAAACTGACACTAAAGGCCTTAAATAACTGACACTAAAGGCTAGTTATGTACTAGTGCTATATAATGATCATATGGATTCTAGAAATGCATTTCTCATTTATTCACTCTAGATAACAATGTTATAGGTATTCATTGTTTGAGTCATCAAGTCATTCGATATATGTGTTATACACACACATTATATATATACATATATACACACATATATATACATACATACATACTATCTAGCAATCTCGTATGTATTGGACATGAGGAGAGAGTATATGTCAGATGCTAGTGAGAGTCACTGGACTACCATAAAGCACATCCTTAAGTGCTTGAGAAGCATAGAAAAGGATTGGTTCCTTAGTTATGGAAGAGTTGGGTGTAAAGGGTTACACCGAAGCAAGCTTGCAAAATGATAAATTAATGATCACAATATATGTTTATGTTTGACCTTAAATAAGAAATGTAAGTTGGAAAGAGTTCTGAGCTAACAATTGTTTAAATCTACAAAAGAATTTGAGTATCTATGTGTTATGAGAACAACAGAGGATACTATATGGATCAAGAAGTTCATATGGGTGAACTTGTGTGAGGTTCCAACCATTGATGATATAGTAGAAATACTATGACAATAGTGGAGCTACTAGTTAGGCAAGGGATCCCTAATAGCATACTACAATACTTTCATCTCATGCAAAAAGTCACACAACGAAGAGATGTGAAACTTGCAAAATACCAACTTGAGCAAATGTTGCTACACTCGCTATAAAAGCACTTGCGTGGTAGAAACATGATAGACATGTTAAAGATCACTTGGAATAAGATTCATGGGTGATTGGATCTAAGTGCAAGTGGGAGATTGTTGGTATGTATGCCCAGGGAATCAATCATATGATGCTTGGAGTGTGGCATCGAATACCTGATTTGATAATAACAAAGGTAATTCTATCTATTATGTTTGCCTCAATCGTGAGATGATGAAACATGCATAGTATATTTCTAAAGAATGATGTTACTCGATGAAATATATCTTCAAGTTGAGGAGCTAAATGATGAGATCGTATGTATGATTAGAGTACATACATTCATGATATGTCCCTAGTCAGATATTACTATGGAAGAAAAATAGATAATAGTAATACATAAGACTAGAGTGTGTGTTGATGATAGAATCTCATTAGTCATGATATGCTATATCAAGTCAAGAACACAGGTATACGTTAGAGAATAGTATATCAGATAGACCCTCTATGAGAGTGATACATGGAGACCACATAATGGTAGTCAAAATCACCTCTCATAGTGATAGTGGTGATTGTGGTTCTTAGACCTGAAGTCACTACATTCATCAAATGTTGCTCATGTACTTTGACATCATTCAACATGATCCTAAATAAGGGTTGCCAAAACGGTGATGCTTGGGTGCACTGTGACACATGGGGATAGAGTGTGAGTGATGTAGATGGTATTTGTCCCTCCTATAGGAGATTGATATCCAAGACCTCTTCATAAGCAAAACTGAGAAATGTATGGCCAAACTCATGTGACTCAATATGTGATATCTGAGCTCACGTGCATCTCATACAATCTTCTCTAGTTCAAATAACATGGATTGGATGTTGAGAGGATGATGATTAGCTGCATCAAGTTCAATCTGAATATCAGAGACAAAGGAACTATACGATCACGATAACACTAATAATAGATTGTGGGTTGAAGTTGTTCTCCAACTTTCCATATTACTTGGGTAGTAATGATGTGTTTCTAGAGGCCACTCTTTGCTTGTGATGTTGTAAGTTTGTTATGAACATTCACTGCCAATGTAATTGTAGACCTATAGGGTCACACACATATGATACACTTGGATTAAAGGAGTATATTCATGAATGATGTTTAGATTGATTACTAAAGGTGTGTAGGTATTCAATTAAACAATTGATGTTCAAAATTGATTAACTAGACTCTAAACTGATTGGTTCAAATGTTGAATGATCGATCGGAGTGTCAGGTCAATTGGAATCAATATTGGTTGAAGCTTTCCTGAACTGGACAAGTGAAACGACCATTTCAATTGTGAAATGACTGTTTCACTATGTGAACCAATGGATTCACTATCTGGGTTGTCCTGTTTGGTTTCCAATTCAATTGGAACAAGGATTGATGTCAATGTCATGCTTAGCATTGATTGTGCATTGATTACCAATTTGATTTAGAACATGAAACTTGTGAAATTGGTTCATGGAGTGAACCAACTAGTTCACCATGCCAACCGACTGGTTGGGCATGCGAACCGACCAGTGTGCCATCTGAAGTTTCTAGAATTTTTTTAATTTAGTTCTTTCGACTCTCACAATGATTGGGAACCCTAACCCTAACCTCTCCTATAAATAGAGGGGTATTGGGGGCTTCTCACGATCTTGTTGTCCAAGAGAATTGGGCTTTAAATTTTTTTTCCACTGCCTTATATATCACCCTAATTTCCCTACAACAGGTACTTATAAGAGGAAGAGACTAGCAACTCTAGCCATATTCAACCACTCGTTTGGATACCATGGAGATTCATTCATAATATGAAGACGTTCTGGACAAAGATCTTCATCAAGAACACACAAATCAAGGTGACGGTGGAACGACACCATCCGTTGTAGACGTGGATGACAGCATCAAGTGATCCATGCACTTACAAATCGAGGAAAAATCTCCCCCCTATGAAACGTCATAGTTTGCCACCTAGGCATGAAAATCAATGTGGTGATTTTCTATGACAAAATAGTGCAATCCATAGCACATGTGCACTGTGGAACAAATAGATCTCCCATAAATGATTTTGGGGTCAAATATGGGGTCAACAGAGTCTTCTCTGGGACCTTGGGATTTTTGCTAATAGTAATGGATTTCCACAATCTGCCACCTATAATGATCGCCGCAATTAGACAAGAAAAAAAATTTAGTTTTCTACATGCATCCCAAGGCAACTCCTAGAGTGCTAGAAACCCAGAAAGGTTCTACCCTGGGAAGTGAAATGCTCAGTTCAACTCCCCAAATGACCGGTTTATGAGATGAACTGATCGGTTCAGTCCCCAAACGATCAGTTCCACTAGTACAAAACTGACCTTTAGTGTCAGTTATTTAAGGCCTTTGGTGTCGGTTTCAAAGAGACACCCAAGTGGGCACTGCGAAAAGTCAAAACCTTCAGCGTCAGTTTTAACACCGATGCCATAACCCATCCCGCCACTAAAAACACACCAGCAAGGGCACTATAGGTGTCGATTATTTAATAAAACTAACACTATATCCAGGTCAAAGACGTCGGTGTTTCACAAAAACCGACACTATATAACCCTTCCTGCCACCAATAAAATGCGTCAACAAGGGCACCATTGACGTCAGTTTTTATATATAACCGACACCTATACCTACATAGACGTCGGTTTTTTGCTAATAACCGACGCTGTATGTCTTTGTTGTCAGTTTTATACTAATAACGGAGGCCTATGTTCTGAATTTTTTTTCTTATCAGTTTGCATGCCTACTGTATGGCTAGTTAGTAGGATGCAGAACCTGCAGTTCAGTTGTGAACTGTAGGTTTACAGCATCCATTAATATCAGCCAACAATAGGCTACAAACCTATAAAATTAACAAGATGGACAACAATTTATGATCACACACATGTATAAGCACATTTAATTCATATTATTTTTCATCACACACATGTAGAAACCAGTAGTTCCATTTCAAATTTCCTCCATTTTCACACACATTTAGCAACATGCAGCTCCATTCATTTCATCTCTTTTCACATTCAGACACATGTAGAAACATTCATGTATTGATCATCTTCACATTCACACATATGATAATTTAGAAAAATTCATTCACATTCACACAAAAATAATTATGAGAACAAAGTTTAGAAATATCATTCTTTATTCATCATCGTCATTATTGTCATCACTATCTCAATCATATTTAAAAATTCCCACTACTTGTAGGGCTTTTGCTCATTCTTCTCTTACATAATCTAATTCTTCCCTCATATAGGGAGTGTGTACGTCTAATAACTTTCCACCTGTAGTCAAGTCAGTCTTAAACACCTACAAAGAGAATGATGTATATATATAATTAACAATATATAATAAGATTGATATATTTCATATTATCTAATGAGACTATATATAATACCTTATGTATAGTATCGATTTCCATTGCGGCATGTTTGATGATTAGGTCCATAAATTGCATCACATAGTATGCACATGTCCAGCCGTTGTCTTGTGTAGCACACTATAAATTGAAACATACAAAATATTCAAAAATAAAAATAAGCACAGTTCACATAAATAATATATACATTGGAGTCGGGAAATTACTTTCACATTCTCCCAAATTAGTGGTTGATTCTTTTTCTTGGGGACCTTTGTTCCATCTCTTTCAAACTCATGTAAAGCCCTACATGTTAATGTAACACATTAAATTGCATAATTAAATAGTAATGTAATAATAGATGTTAACGGATATAAAAATATGAAATATTTCTCACGGGAATAATGGATTTTTCATTGTGTGTCCATATAATGTATTCAATTGATTCCCCACAGGATCTAGACAAGATAGTGAACGTCTTGGGGACAATAACGAGTAACTCCCAATGCCTACCACTACAGGTAAGAAAGTTAATTTTTTTTTTTGGAAAAGCGAGGAGGCTATCTATTCATAATGCCCTCTTCATGCACACAAATTTTCGAAAGCATTACAAATGATAGAGAAATGTGGGAAAATAAATGTGGTAGTACTACTACCATTACAGTCAATGTTCAGTAATTGATGAACTTGCTGAGGAGGTCTCGCATAGGTGAAAACCCATGTTTTGTTTTTTAAGTGAAACTTGGCTAGGAATTCCACTACTAAGTTGGATTTTCTTCATTTAGAGTGCACCATCCATCCAACCTTTAACAAGTTTTGAATCTCCGTTACCCAGTTTGCATATCTGGGGTTAAGGGATCTGTATGCAAATATCATGTTTGCTGCACATTGGTTGTCTGTACAATTTTTTCTCAGCTTCCACAAAGTTAAATATTAATAACTCAAAATCCACAATAAAATGTAATTTTCTTAAGTCCAAATTATAAGCAAAGTAAACTTACTCGACATTGAATGGAGCTATTATCACTGTCTTCTTTTTTTGCCAAAATATTTAAAAGCAGCACAGCAGTATGAAGTAGTTGAAGAAGGGTCTTTATCTACAAGACTAATCAAATATGGAACCAAAAATCCCACATGGGAAAATGAAAAATCTATACATATCGTGTGTAAGTGGTGGCAAAACATGTATTACATATGCATTAATATATAAGAAATCAGATCATCGTATATAAAACAAGGTATATGGATGTATAAACAAGATCTCACTATATCCATAGCTCTATCATAGATGTATTCAGCCAATCATAACGAAACAACTCCAAAATATCTTGTATAAATAGCTTGTTATCATATGATTGACCTGCAGCATCCTCCGGAATAGAAACATTTATAGGTTAATTTGGATCATGTTCGCCTATCCATACTGCCATACCCCTACAATTAGGACCTAGCAAGGCATGTAGGTCCCTTGGAAGCCAACTTGGTACTTCAGGAGGTGGAGGTGGAGGCCGAGATGTAGTGGGTGTCTTCCTTTTGACCTATATATATATTTTTAGATCAATTGAATCATATATACACACTAACAAATTAACATAATGTAAATTTGCCATACAATATTAGTATAGATGACATCTATTGTTGGCCACATTATCACTCCGCCTTCTACCTCACCAAGCATTTCAGAATCTGGGTGGGCATATGGCAATGAAAGATCCCTCCAATTGGGGAGTACATGTATCGGGCTCACACGAACCGCACCAGCTGGTACTGGAGTCCCATGAAACATGTCCCCTGGAAGGGCTGGGTAAGCTTGTGCCTCTGCAATGATATATTCTTGACTTTTTAGACAGCATGGCTTCAAGCCCTACAAACTTATGTAAAGAATGTTATATACATATATACATAAATATATCATCTTGAAAAGACTAGATACTATGTCAATAAAATACTTACATCGGACATGTTAGGTGGGTCTATAGGATTACTCCCAACCTCTATAGTAGGAGAGGAGCGACAAGCCACAAGTATTGTCTGAGTGGCAGCTTGAGACACCTGCCACTTCACCATTGCTTCTTGGATTTTCTTATTAATTAACTCATATACATATACATCGACAAAAGAAACACTAGCTTTTTATTATTGAATTCCCTTTCACAATAACATTCTAAAAAAAGAACATGTTACCTCTGTTGGTGTGTATGCCCTGAGATCCAATCATGGTATGATTGATGTGATATATTAAGATTGATTTGATAAACATCAAAGGAAAGCTTCTAATTCTTTCTTCTTCAGTCATATGAGATAGTGATAGAACATATTGAATGTCTAGAGAATGACAGTACTCAATGACGTATGCCTTCAGGTTCAGGACCTGGACAATGAGATCATACGGATGCTAAGAGTTTGTACATTCTTGTTATGTCCCTAGTCGGATGTCATCGTGGAAGGTAGATAGAGAGCAATGACACATAAGACTAGATTGTGGTGTTGGTTGATGACAGAATCTCATTAGTCATGATATAGAGATATCAAACCAAACACATAGGTACTTGTTAGAGAACAAGTGTACCGGACAAACGCACCGTGAGTTTGACACATGGAACCATGACATGGTAGTCACAGTCAGTACTCACAGTGATGGTGGTGAGTGTGATTCTTTGACCTGAAATCACTACACTCAACACATGTCGTTGGGCACACTTTGACATCATCAAACGCAGTCCTGAAACATAGGTTGTTATAAAGGTGATGATTGGGTGGCTTTGACACATGGGGCTTTTGAGGGGTGAGTGATAGATATGGGATTTGTCCCTCCTGAGGGAGTTTGATATCCAAGGCCACTTGATGAGTAGGATTGAAATAGGTGTGCGCACACATGTGTGAATCAGTATGTGATATTGATGTCATACATATCTCTTCCAATCTACTCTGAGATCAAGAAAGTGAATGAACGTTGACAGGATGACTGTTCCATGCCTCGAGTTCATTCGGGATATAAGCGACAAAAGAATTATGCATTCACTGTAACACCATTCACGGATTGTAGGATTGAAAGTTGTTTTCCAACTTTCTACTTTCACTTGGGTAGCACTGATGTGTGACTAGGCACCGTTCTTTGCTTGTGAAGTCATAAGTGTTATGGACTTTCACTGCCAATGTGAAATGGACCTGCAGGGTCACACACATAGGATTTAACCTGGAAGAGGAGTTTTGTTCACAAGCAATGTTTAGATTGATTACTAAAGGAGTTTAGTAGTTCAATTAAACACTCAGTCAATTGATAGCTCAATATCATAATGTTCAAGGTGTTGGACACATTGATTGGAGTATCGGATTGATTGAAATCGCAATTGACTGATTCTGCACAACCTGTACTCCCAACCGATGGGTTCATGTGATGAACTGGTCGGCTGAGCTTGGTTAACCGGTCGGCTCAAGTGTTGAGCCGATCGGCTCAAGATCAGGGTGAATCGATTGCTTCAAGTGTTGAAACGATCGATTCAACTGGTGCAACCGAGCAACTTGGGAAAATAGGATTGGTGAGAATTTTCCTTTCGTTTCAATTGCCCAATTTGATTGGGAAATAGGATTGGTATTCGATACCAATTAGAAATAAAAGAAGGAAAGTCAATCGGGAACTGACCAGGACCACCAACCGACCGGTTCACTTGTGAACCGACCGGTTGAGGTGTCCCAACCGTCCGGTTCAAGTCCCCAACCGACTGTTTCACTTATGAAACGATCAGTTCAGATTGCGAGTTGGTTGCTTTTGTTGAAAATCTCGAACCCTTCTACTCCTGTTTTTAGTCCCGCATTGCCCGGGATAGAGAACCCTATCCCATGACCCTCCTATATATAGGGGTATTGGGGGCTTCTCAAAAGAACAACTCAGTGCAACCAGTTGCTCTGCAAAGTTGTCGTTCTCTCTGGATTTGGTAACCGAGAGAGAGCCCGAGCAAGTGCTACCCGCAAAGGGAGGCGCAGCAATGGAAAGACAACTGTAGCTGCAACTGGCAGCAGGAGAGTGTGTTGGTGACTAGTATGTCAACAGGAGGGTGTGAGTCCTTCCAACTCCTTATGGGACAAGGAGTGTGGAGTTCCAGGTGGTCCGTGTGGACTACTTCAGAGGCGGGAGGTTTCTGCCGCTCAGGAGGACAACTGTCAACCCCGACAGTCCCGGTGAGAGGAGGATTTGTCAGTCCCAGTGCGACCAGGAGCTGCACAGACACCATCCAAGACCGGAGGTGAAGACTGTGCAAGGCGCGAGGTATTGTCGCCGAGCAAGCCTCGGGACAAGGTATGATTCCACAAACCATCCTTTCCTATTGTATAGACGTTGACGCGTTTCCTTGTTTCGGGTTTGGGGGAGAAAATTTTTGTTTCCACTGCCATCTCTGCCTCCCCTAAAACCCAACAGTGGTATCAGAGCCACGTCAACTGCTCTATATTTTAGGAATATGGATATGATAGATTTTGGTTTGTCGCCTTTATTTATTGCATACGATGCGAATAAAATTGGCTTTATGCATGTCCAACCCTAAATTCACAAATCCCAATTACATATATGATGTGTATTATTAATGCACTCGATACGCGTCGCCCTTAAACGAGTTTTTTGGTGGATGTATAGCGTGGTTATGGCCAATAAACCCTATCTGTGTATGGTTGTATGTGGTTGCTTGCATCTCGGTCTGCGCACCGATCTTCCCTCTCCTATTCCTGATGTAAATCGAAATAATTTGAGATTCTTTCCTACCTATGCTCCCCCCGAATGTAACTCGGGGTTTCCCTTTTAAGCAATGTAAAATTAGGATAGATTTTATTTCCTGTTATGTCAAAGAACGAAGGACATCCAGACGACAGCTGAGATGATCGGTTCAAGACGTGAACCGATCGGTTCACGTTCCAGACAGTCAGTTCAAGGAGTGAACCGATCGGTTGATGACCGGTTTGAGGAGTGAGACGAGTGGGTGGCGGCCATGACGAGATGCACGATGACCGGGTGAACTGATCGGTTGGAGGAGCCAACCGATCGGCTGGTGGCACCCAGACGACCGGGCCAAAACAAGCAAGTCAATAATGTGATGAGTTGATCTACTCCGAAGGCAAAGCACAGAGTTCATCTTGTAAAGGTTGCATGTGATGTAGACCTAGATGACCATGATTCCTCTTGGCTCGAGGAATCATATTAGGATGGCCATAATCATCACTTTTATCATTTTGCATGTTTTCTGTGGGATATAGCATGTATATGATACGTACTATGTATTGTGGTGATTGGATATGTATATGTATATAAAAACCAAATCCCTCATTAAATATTAAGTTTGAGATGCCTTCCAAATGCAACACATGTGAAAAGCTTGATTGACCAAGTGTGGGCACGCCCTAGCATGGTGCATCGTCTATCTCGTGGAAGCGTGAAGGATGAACGTGTGGGTCTGTCCTAGCAGGGTGCATATTCATCGTGTTTGCTTTGGGTCGGACTTAACAAGGTGACCTAGATAGGATCTAGCACCTTGAGGCATGGAGATGATCATGGCAAGGAGTTGCATATGACATCTTATCAAGAGTTGAATATGATGCAATTGGCAAGAGTTGCCACCTGAGAGATCTAAGTTATGGGTGACAGCCCTAGCTGGTCCATGGCTTAGAGGATTTCAGGATCTTGCCCACTAGAAGGTTGTACATTGCAATCTTCCGAATTGATGGTGAGGGCTATCAATTTGAAGTAAAATAGTGGGTGCGATAATTAATTAAAGGCCTAATTATATCGTCAATTTTTCAAATCAATCAAATAAGTCAAAAATGAGTTTTTGGACTAAAATTGCATATTTTCCTTTTGTAGTACAAATGGCAACAAACAAAAATCACTTTTCTTTGCGATCGGTCCTTGAAAAGGACAAGCTAAATGGGACAAACTTCCACGACTGGTATCGTACATTGAGAATTGTTCTCACTCAAGAGCGTAAGCTCTATGTCTTGGATACTCCAATTCCAAAGGAACTCGCTCCTAATGCACCAAAGACGGAAAGGGATGCTTACAAGAAGCATTCTGATGATGCCATTGATGCAAAGTGCTTGATGTTGTGTTCTATGAACCATGAGTTGCAGAGACAACATGAGAACATGGGTGTCATTGAGACGATTCAGCATCTCAGGAACATGTATGAAGATCAGGCACGGCAAGAGAGATACAATGTCTCAAGGGCGTTGTTCAAGTGCGTCATGACAGAAGGCGATCCAGTTGGTCCTCACACACTCAAAATGATTGGGTATGTGGAGAACCTACAAAGACTGGGATTTCCACTGAGCCAAGAGTTGGCTACTGATGTGATACTGCAATCATTGCCAGAATCCTACAGTCAGTTTGTGATGAACTACAACATGAACAACTTTGATAGGCCACTGTCAGAGTTGTTGGGCATGTTGAGGACAGCCGAGATACAGATGAAGAAGGACAAGCCTAAGTCTCTGATGGTGATCACAAACAAGAAAGGTAAGTCCAAGCACAAGGGCAAGGGCAAAGCTAAGAAAGGTTCTGATGCTAGCCAGGAGCCCAAGACATCTTCAGCTCTCAAGGCCAAGGGAGGCGTGACCAAGAAAGGAAATTGCCACCATTGTCAAAAGCCAGGACATTGGAAAAGTAATTTTCCTCTCTATCTGGAAGGACAAAAGAAGAAGGAGGCGACTGACGTCTCTACTTAAAGGTGTCATGAAAGTAAACTTGTAACACTTTTTGAGGTATATGATACCAAGATGTAAAGTGTAAAGCACTCATAATTGGGGCAAGTGTTGCCGCCATAGATAGGAGTACTTTAGTTTATTTTCAGCCTATAAGGCATGTAATACAGTTATGAACTGCTATTTCATATTTGCCAATAGATAGAAACACTTTATTTTTGCATATTGTGCGACAATGATGGCAATTAATAAGGTTGAGTTTTCAATCTTAAAGATATGATCCTTGTGGCAATGCCTTATTTATCTTGTGGTATTTGATATGCATAATATAAAATGATACCTAAAAGTTATAGATAACTCAAACAATCAAATTAGCATCAATCATGAGAAATTCATTTCTAGTTTCCATGTGATGGATAAATCTAGACTCTTTTGGTTAGAGAACCAGTAAGAGACATGAATATCTTGGACATGATTAATCAATCTTCACTAAAAGTAGTGGGAGAATGATTATCCTATTAGGTATAATACATGTGATGTATTTACATACCTATTGGAACAAATGCTAATACTTCAAATGGTGTTTAGAGAAATACCAATATGAATATCTTGAAGTGTTCAAGATTATCATAGATGAAGTGCAAATTTGGTAAAGTGCCAATTCTTGATGAGATCAATGAATGAAATACTTGGACCAAGTGTTTGAGATCCTTATGAGTGATTATGATAGTGTATCATAGTGAACTCATGATTAAGGCATGGTGATGTCTAAATCAAGAAGGAATCATACTCTAAGGAGTTAGAGAATGATTATAAAATAATTGAATTCTTCTTAATAAAAGAATACCCCACACAAATAAAGGACATTGAGAATCACAAGGAGTTGTGAGTTCTTATATCCTTAACAGATACACCTCAATTATCTATGTGATGAGTTGTTCATGTGATGAGTCAACTATCTAGATGAATATCAGGAACCGAATTTTGAGTTATGGTTTATGATCATTACATCCTAAATGACATCCATGTGAACCATAAGGTATGACCTTGATGGTAGCACTCATTGGATCAAATCCATAAGTGCAAATGAGTCTTAAGTGTTAAGACACATGGATAACATTTTGAGAAGGATGATGCTTGTTTATTGCAACTTAATGACTAAGACATTTAGCATATGGATACTAAAACCGCATTCCTATGAGGAATAAAACAAGGATGTGTACGTGACACAACCTATAAGGTTTATTAATCCACTAATGCAAATGAGGTCTATAAGTTACAATGGACTAATCAATGTGATTGATTGAGTACAAGCAACTCAGAATTGGATCCTTACTTTGATGATATGGTCAAAGAGTTTGACTGATATGTCAAAGATAAAGAAGGGATCTGTGATTTAGTGGGAGCATGTTCACATTCCACATGTTGATGTGAAATGGAAATGTTCTAGAATGGAAATCCAAAGTGGAAATTATCTTAAAGGAAGATAGAGATGTTTCCTATGTGATAGGAATAGAGATCTATAGAGATAGTTCTCGAAAACATCTTGACCTAGAAAAGAGAGAGCATACATTGGCAATTTGTACTGAAGGGTTCAGTATGCACATATTCAGTGGGAGAAAACTTGTCCATGTTACATGGAGTTAGTATCCCAAGGCCAAGTATTCAATTCTTATGAATAATGGAAACACTAAGAATAGATATGGATCTATCATGTATGAAATCATCCCATTATCTTGCATGTATCAACATGGCAAGAACAAAATGCATTCATCATCTTGTATGTAGGACATGGCAATATGATGTGCTCATCCTGATACCTCATATGTGAGACATGACGAGTGGATGTCTGTCTACTTCCAGTAAGGTTTATTGGAATACCATGAGAACTTGATAAGTACTTGAGAAGTGCTGGTTCTATGGAGATAAGGAAGAGTTCAATGTAAAGAGTTACATTGATGCGAACTTCCGAAAGGACATAAAATTAATCGCAAAATATATATAGGATATATAAAAGTGAAAGTTTGTTGATAATTGGAAGTGTTCCAATAAAGCCGTTTAAAAGGAAATGTCGAGTATCTATGTGTTAGAGAACAGCAGTGGATACTATATGGATCTGGAAGTTCATGAGATGAACTTATATTCCGCTCATTGATGACAAGTATGGAATCCTTGATCATGCAATGTGGCTAAAGGTTAGCAAAGGAATAGTAGATCGCATATTACGACACCTCCATCTCATACGTGTGACGTACAGTGAAGAGATGAGAGACATGCAATTTATACTGACTTTGGCAAGGTGTTGCCATTACTCACTATGTTAAGCACTAGAGCACAGTAACATGTGGGACATGTTTGAAGATCACTATGAATATGATTCAAGGGTGATTGGCTCGCAATGCAAGTGGGAGTCTGTTGGTGTGTATGCCCTGAGAGCCAATCATGGGATGATTGGTGGGATACATTAAGATTGATTTGATAAACATCAAAGGCAAGCTTCCAATTCTTTCTGCTTCAATCATATGAGATAGTGATAGAACAGATTGAATGTCTAGAGAATGACAATACTCAATGACGTATGCCTTCAGGTTCAGGACCTGGACGATGAGATCATATGTATGCTAAGAGTTTGTACATTCTTGTTATGTCCCTAGTCGGATGTCATTGTGGAAGGTAGATAGACAGCAATGACACACACGACTAGATTGTGGTGTTGGTTGATGACAGAATCTCATTAGTCATGATATAGAGATATCAAACCAAACACATAGGTACTTGTTAGAGAATAAGTGTACCAGACAGACCCATCGTGAGTTTGACACATGGAACCATGACATGGTAGTCACAGTCACTACTCACAGTGATGGTGGTGAGTGTGATTCTTTGACCTGAAATCACTACACTCAACACATGTCGTTGGGCACACTTTGACATCATCCAACGCAGTCCTAAAACATGGGTTGTTATAAAGGTGATGATTGGGTGGCTTTGACACATGGGGCTTTTGAGGGGTGAGTGGTAGATATGGGATTTGTCCCTCCTGAGGGAGTTTGATATCCAAGGTCACTTGATGAGTAGGATTGAAATAGGCATGCGCACACATGTGTGAATCAGTATGTGATATTGATGTCATACATATCTCTTCCAATCTACTCTGAGATCAAGAAAGTGAATGAACGTTGACAGGATGACTGTTCCATGCCTCGAGTTCATTCGGGATATCAGCGAAAAAGGAATTATACATTCACTGTAACACCATTCATAGATTGTAGGATTGAAAGTTGTTCTCCAACTTTCTACTTTCACTTGGGTAGCACTGATGTGTGACTAGGAACCGCTCTTTGCTTGTGAAGTCATAAGTGTTATGGACTTTCACTGCCAACGTGAAATGGACCTGCAGGGTCACACACATAGGATTTAACCTGGAAGAGGAGTTTTGTCCACAAGCAATGTTTAGATTGATTACTAAAGGAGTTTAGTAGTTCAATTAAAAACTTAGTCAATTGATAGCTCAATATCATAATGTTCAAGGTGTTGGACACATTGATTGGAGTATCATATTGATTAAAATCACAATTGACTGATTCTACACAACATGTACTCCCAATCGATCAGTTCATGTGATGAATTGGTCGGCTGAGCTTGGTGAACCAGTCGGCTCAAGTGTTGAGCCGATCGGCTCAAGATCAGGGTGAACTGATTGCTTCAAGTGTTGAAATGATCGATTCAACTGGTGCAACTGAGCAACTTGGTAAAATAGGATTGGTGAGAATTTTCCTTTCGTTTCAATTGCCCAATTTGATTGGGAAATAGGATTGGTATTCGATACCAATTAGAAACAAAAGAAGGAAAGTCAATCGGGAACTGACCAAGACCACCAACCGACCGGTTCACTTGTGAACCGACCGGTTCAGGTCCCCAACCGGCCGTTTCACTTGTGAAACGATCGGTTCAGGTTACGAGTTGGTTTCTTTTGTGGAAAATCGCGAACCCTTCTACTCCTGCTTTTAGTCCTGCATTGCCCGGGATAGAGAACCATGTCCCATGACCCTCCTATATATAGGAGTATTGTGGGCTTCTCAAACGAATAACTCAGTGCAACCAATTGCTCTGCAAAGTTGTCGTTCTCTCTTATTTTGGTAACCGAGAGAGAGCCCGAGCAAGTGCTACCCGTAAAGGGAGGCACAGCAAGGGAAAGACAACTGCAGTTGCGACTGGAAGCAAGAGAGTGTGTTGGTGACTAGTACGTCAACAGGAGGGTGCGAGTCCTTCCAACTCCTTGTGGGACAAGGAGTGTGGAGTTCCAGGTGGTATGTGTGGACTACTTCATAGGCGGGAGGTTTTTGCCACTCAGGAGGACAACTGTCAACCCCAACAGTCCCGGTGAGAGGAGGAGTCGTCAGTCCCGGTGCGACCAGGAGCTGCACAGACACCGTCTAAGATCGGAGGTGAAGACCACGCAAGGCGTCAGTTATTTTTGCCGAGCAAGCCTCGGGATAAGATATGATTCCACAAACCATCATTTCCTATTGTATAGACGTTGACGTGTTTCCTTGTTCCAGGTTTGGTGGAGAAACTTTTTGTTTCCGCTGCCATCTCTGCCTCCCCTCAAACCCAACAACCTCAACATTTGATAGTCCCACTTTTGGGATAGATTTGCGATGTGATGGACCAAAGAATGCTTTTATGCCCACACCAGTGCATGCACCCCTAACATGTCCAAGATGCTCTGGGTTACCAAGAGCAACTATCAATTCATCCCTTGTGCCCTCAAGGATGAACTTGCCTTCCTTCCTCTACTCATGAAGCTCCCGCTAATCACCATCAATAGAAATTGGTAAGTAAACATAACAATAATCAATATTGATTGCTCTAAGAGTTGAATTTTACCATTTTTGCAATCGCCTCATCAGTTGCGGGCTTCGTTATATCTCCCTTCTTATTTTGCCTCCCAGCTATCCACATAGCATGGCAAGGCAGAGGTGTGGGACCAATAGTAGAGGAATCTGTAGTCTCCTGAGTAGAAGCAGATTGAGAAGTAGACTCATCTTGTAGTCTTTGATGAACGTCTGCATAACCTCTTGGACCCATTGTGTGGTCATGCACATTCAGTGCACACCTTGCTCTTTGAGCATTGTTGATAGCCTTGTTAGTAAGCACATTGATTTGGTTAGTAACACTAAAGGTTAATCTTGAATAGGTGAATACATAAGAACGTATATTAATTAAATTGGGAGTGACGCTTAATACCTTGAATTCATCTATTTTTCTTTGGGTAACAAACTCCTCCCAGACTTTGGAGTCTAAGTAGTTCCATTGCTCAATGGCTTCCTTCTTCCTAAATTTACTTTTTAAAGATAATACAAACAAAAATTGTTAGTGTAGAGTTAGTCAAAAAGTGATCAATGTCTGCAATTAGAAATCAATCAAGAACCTCTTCTTAGAATTGTGTATGTAATATCGAGTGAGATTTGTCATATAGTTCCTTAGGACCCTCCCACAGCGTTGTATCACGCATTTACGATGCAGATTTTCATCCAGATCAAATATACTCTGCAAAATAAAATTGCTATTAACTAGTATCCTAAAAATTAGTAATCTACAAAAATAGAATTGCAAATAATAATAACTCACGCATAGTTCATTCCATGCTAAGTCTTTCTTTCCCTTAGGAACTTTATGCCAAGATTCAAAATTAGGACTACAATGGCTATGAGTAAGAACCCCAAGATATGAAATAAATGAGTTGTGGTTCACTCCAACTAGATTTCCTGCATGATCGAAATCCACATCCAGTTTGGGTCCATTTCCCCTTTACTGCATTAACTTGTTCATCATTGTAATGCCCCTCACTTTCTCAATTTTTTTTGTTGCTCATCAAGTGCCCCAAGTTCTTCAGGGGGTACATCATCAACCTAAAATTTGACAAAATAAACGCACTTACATGATATAACTATTAATGGGCATATAGATAGAAATATAGGATATATTAAACTTACATTGTGAGGTGGTGCATTGATATCCTCACCCTCACAGTAATCATCATCACGGTCATCATGCTCATGCTCATCCATCTGAAAGTTTCATTAAAAATCAAACATTTAGCATTTGACATAACTAGAAGATAATAAAACATTGTAAAGTTCACATTCGGAAAAATAAAACACTTAAAAAAATATAAACATGCATGCCTCTAATATTGCAATCTTTTATCAATTAATAATCCTTCATTGTGATCTTCACGCACATACAAGTCGTCATTAGCTTCAATATTTGGTGGTGTTGGCAACCCAATTGAGAATGGACTTGAGTCATCATACTTATCATAGTACTCTTCTTCATCTATAGGATCTTCAATGAACTGTCTTTTACCATGAAGAACAACCGACCATTTATTTTTTGCAGGATCATCGATATAAAATACTTGTTTCACCTGTGATGCCAATATGAATGGTTCACCCTTCCTGCCAATCTTTTCAAAGTTCACTAATGTGAAACCTAATTCATCTACTATAACTCCTTTGGTGTTATCAACCTAATTACATTTAAAGCGTGGAATTCTAAAATCTACATAGTCTAACTCCCATATGTCTTCAATGATACCATACTATGACATTTTAGCTTCATGTGGACTCTTATCCTTTGCACTTGCAAAAAACTATGAAGACGCATGAAGGGTGACCGCACTGTTTTGGACGACACTCTTATCACCTTGACGTTTTATATAATATGAGAATCCATTTATGTCAAACCTTTCATAAGACATAACATTTAATTTTGGTTTAAAGGTGAGGCATTTGATAGTTTCAGTAAGATTATCTGGTGTTTGAGATAGTTGATGTAAGACTTTATCTTCAAACCACTTAATAAATGTCTTGTTATGCTCTCTAGCAAGCCACATTGAATTGGCTCGAGGATATAGTCTCTTGATGAAATTGGTATGTTCTTCAATATAAACACTCACTCCGTCGATGTTGTGTAAAATATACAAGTGACCTTGTTCCAACTGCTCATGGTTGATTACTTTCATCCATTATCCCAAAATTCCTTTGCCAAAATGCTCCTCAATATTCTTGTCATTAACATGAGTGTCATTATCACTCAGAAACTCATTGCAAAAATCTATAACCTCTCTCTCCACATAACCCTCAAGAAAATTGGTCCCAACATTTTCACTTCCCTAGTCACGTGGACAACAAGATGTACCATGATAGAAAAGAACGAAGGAGGAAAATACATCTCAAGATAACATAGGGTAACAACCACTTCTCTTTGCAATTTATCGAGAGTATCAGTGTCAATAACTTTGCTGCACATATTGTTGAAAAAGAAACAAAGTTTGGTGATTGCAAACCTTACATGCTTCGACAATATAGATCGAATTGCCACATGCAATATTTGTTGCATTAGAGTGTGACAATCATGAGATTTAAGACCTATCAACTTTAGATCTTTCATTGATACCAATCTACGGATGTTGGATGAGTAACCCTGTGGCACCTTAACATTTACCAAGCATTTACAAAAAGCTTTCTTCTCCTTTCTAGACAACATGTAACAAGCGGGAGGTAAGTATGTTCTCCGGTCGCTACTAACTACTTCTGTTAATTATGTCCTTATTCCCATTTCATGTAGGTCCATTCTGGATTTTATCCCATCTTTAGTCTTACCTGGTATATTCAACAAAGTACCAATGACGCTATAACAGACATTTTTCTCAACATGCATGACATCGATACAATGCCTGACTGCTAAAGAACTCCAATAAGGAAGATCCCAAAATATTGACTTCTTCTTGAATAAAGATTTGTCACTTTATGTGGCCATGGTACATTGTGATCTCTTACCAAATTCATTGGCAAAGTCTTTTACTCTTTCATAAACAGCTGATGGAGTTTTGCAACGCCACTAAAAATCCTAGAGATGATGAATCCCTAAGTTTAGCCTTGCTACTACTAAGGTAAGATCTCCACCCACGTATGCTAAGACACGCGGAAGTCTTATCGTAGTATAGTTAAGGGTCGAATCCTCGGGACAACGGTCTTGATGTAATCAAGATGGAAAACGTTTTAGTCATACTTAACTACTTAACAGTTGATTTTTAGATCAAAAGTTTGATTTGGTTTCAAGCTAAGTGCAAGGAAGGTAAAACAAGAAAGTAGAAATTAAGGTTGTAAACAATGATTAAAAGCCACTAGGATGTTATCGGGTTTCACACCATTACACATGGATCAAGACATGCAACATAATAAAACAACCTGCAAAGAGAGTCAAATCAGTTAGTATCTTGTAGTCCTAGCTTCCTTTCGGATAACTAACTACGAGAAGTGTGGAGTATTGCAACTCCATCCATTCCATAATGAATGGTCACATGCTTTGCATTACTCCCTCATGAAATGTGCTCCTCGACCTTACCAAGATTGCACTTCCATACGTCAACTGATTCCATTTCATAGTATGAAAGTGCAATGATGGGGGTGAGTTTACTTCACCCATGAAAGCACTCCTAGATACCGAAACAGACATATGGTGACTACATACATCTAAAACCAACATTCAATCGATATTCAGATCTAAGGGTACAAACATAGACAATTCATACCAAAAGATAATAAGTAACACAATTTGATGATCAGGCAACTAGCATTCATTAAACAATTGATGTTGAACTGAAAAGAAGAGTATCTCTATTACAGATTATTGAATTACATTGCATGAAAAGAAAACATGGGTAGCGGGGCTACTCCCCGCACCCTAGTGAATGAAACTACTCGCTCATGTCAAGGACAAAGAAGGAGGCGAGAAGAGAGAGAAAGAACGTCATCTCCACGGAGGAGGGAAAGTTGAACCCTTGGTGAAGAGGGCAACGATCTTCACACTTTGTGGTTGACTTGATGAAGGATCTTCTCTTCCCACCTTCTTTGCTGTTGAGAGGAGAGAGAAGATAGCTTGGTGATGGAACGCGGATCTCAAACTGGCAGCCTTGGGGCAGTGGATGGAAGACAAAAGTGCTCTGGAGCTAGAGAGGCAGCCTCTGGACGTCTGAGATTCGATCCTTTTGAAGTGACCCTTGAGGTCCTATTTATAGGCTCAAGTTGAGCCCAAACGGTCTTGAGGCCGTTTGCCTTCTCGCGGTCTTGGGACCGTGAGGCCTTCTCGCGGTCTTGGGACAGACCATGAGGCCTTCTCGCGGTCTTGGGACCGTGAGGCCTTCTCGCGGTCTTGGGATCGTGAGGCCTTCTCGCGGTCTTGGGACCGCGAGGCCTTCTCGCAGTCTTGGGACCGTGAGGCCTTCTCGTGGTCTTGGGATCGTGAGGCCTTCTCGCGGTCTTGGGATCGCGAGGCCTTCTCGCGGTCTTGGGACCGTGAGGCCTCCTCGCGGTCTTGGGACCGCGAGGCCTCTTCGCGGTCTTGGGACCATGAGGAGTCTTTGTAATTTTTTGTGTTTTCTGTAATGAAAAAGAAGAAAAGTTAGTTTATTGGTGTATCTGTAATAAAGTAAAAAAAGTTTAATGATTCTATCTAATTTATCTAAGAAAGAGTATGGAAAATTAAAGATAACTAAATAAGATAACGTCACAAAGTGGGAGGTTATCACCCCCCCTAACTTAGAGTCTAGCTTGTCCTCAAGTTAGATAGAGCTAAGGCATGTAATGGCGAGGCGATTTTATTTGATTAGGGTTTCCATACTCTTGCTTCAATTCTAGGTCAGAGATCTAGTGAGGTCTTATTAGGGCTTCTACTTACACTAACTCTTTCGAGTATCAAAAGTTGCATGGATCTCAGGTTCCTTTCATATCGTGAATCTCGCATTGGGACCACCTTTCTTATTATGTGCATGTCATCGACTCTAATCAGTTTTATACTTCTTTGGAGAAACCTACCGGTAGCTAGAGTGGGTATGAGGGCTGGCTTAAAAGGCTTATTGTGTGACTCCCCCTTCAAGTGGGGAAGGGTTTGTCTATGCTTTTTAGAGACTCACTACCGGGCACGACACATCTGCCTTCATGAGGGCAGCTGAATGTACCGGCCGGGTGAGCTCTTTTATCAGCCTTTTCATATATTAGGAAACCTTAGGATCTCATTACCGGGCACGACACATCTGCCTTCATGAGGGCAGCTGTATGTACCGTCCGGGTGAGATCTTTGTTGGCTCTTCATATAGGTCCTTATGCATGGCACAACTCTCATGTTTTTATTCAGCACTCTGGCTTTTATTCGAATCTCACAGGCTTAGGAAGTGGGTTTTGTTAGGGTTTTTGATTGGGCGGCCAAGCCTCTTTTATTGAAAGAAGAAAACTGTTCTTAGGGTTCCTGACATGCACTTATTTTTAATTGGTGGTCCGCTCGCAAGATTTCTTGATTTTGGATTTCCCTGATTTCCCTCTTGACTTTGAGAGTTTTCAGTTCGCTTTGGCCCTGAAGTTGACCTGTGAAGAGTCTGAGATAGAATTGAAGTAAAAGTATAGAAACCAATAGTGAATGAAATTTATGAATTTGCCATTTCATGACTGTATGCTAATCTTATTATTTATATGAGGACTACTTTATCTCTAACTTAGCTAAGGTGATTCTTTCCAGGATGAAAGTTATACTTAAAAGTTATTTTATTGAAAAAAAATTACTGGAAAAAGTCTAAATATGGACAGAAAGTTTGAAAATTGATATGCAAAAAAAATAGAAGGGTTGAAGCAGAATGATACCTCGCCCTTGTCCAATGCACCCCCCCCCCAACTTATCACGCACTCTGTCCACAGAGTGTCAAAGTGATAGGTTGAGAAATGCATGGACAAGGGCATTCAGGCTTCGGTTAATCCTTTATTTGCCCCATGTGTTCTGAGTAAGTTGGCTGCGAACTTTCCCCGTAGTGCGTGGTAATCCACCTCTATCAAGTCCTCTACCGGCTTGTGAAGGGCCAGAATTGTATACATCCAGTAGAGGACGTGGAAGCCGCAGTCATTTGATTCTCTGATTTGTTGGGGGCACCTGTGGCAAAAGGCTGGTGATTTGAAGTGATCTCTGTCATATGCCCGCGTGTGCTGACCCAAAAGATCGTGTAATTTGTCAGCACACTCCTTCGCCACCTCCTCCGTTGGTGTCTTTGGAGTTGTAGTGTATGCTTTCCGTTTTGGATCATACTGGCTGTCGGAACTGTTGTAGATTATTGTTGTTCCTTCGTGAAGATTGGTTGCCAGTAACATCCAGTGCTCTTGATGAAGGAAAGGTAACATGATGCACTTCGGAGTTGTATGTTGGAGATAAGAGATGGTTGACTCCTTTGTTCCGAAGTTCTTCAGCCCGAGAAGATCATCCTTCATGTAAGCTGACACCATATAGACCGTGTTGTGATTCCGTGCAAGTAAGTATTGATAAGCAGTCATTACACTTACAGACATGGAACCCTTGAACTGTAAGGTCTCACGGAGGGCATCTGCCATAACCAATATATACCATCTCGTCTTTTTCTGCATATAGCCGTGACATTATTAGTCGGAGCTCGTTATCTGAAAGAGTTTTGCAAGCTTCCGGATCGAAATTGGGAAATGAAGGTTCAATGGTAGATTGGGGTACCATATGTGATGAAGATGTCTTGATGGCTACCCCTGATATCAGATCAATGTCACCTTTATCTGGAGCCAGATCGAAGATGGAAGGATTCCATTGGCTTTGCTTGGTGACATTGGATGGGTGTTTTTCTTTTGTCAACGCCGCTAGGGTTTGTCTGAAAGGTCTCCTCTGCGGACGTTGAATAGATGAAAAGAGATAGCGAGGGACGTCGTCTACCGCCATGGTAGGGTCATTGAAGAATCTTCTGTCGCAGATAAGCTCCATGGCGTAACGTCCTCGCAGGGAGTGGAAATCGTCATTAACGAGTTCAGCGAAAGGGGCCTGCTGGTTTAGCGCTAGGATGTGCCTTATGACATAAAAAGTGTTGTCCCAGGAACCTTTAGCGGCTTGGACTTGTGGGTTAATTATTTTGAACCAGGGGGAGCTCCAGTCCTGGCGGAGAGAAGGGCACGCGGCCCATATGAGCTTTAGCAGCCGGAAAGGGATGCATCTCGCCTCCCCGGCTTCAATTCCAACAAAATTGATTATCCCGGCCTTTAAGTCACTGGCACAGAAATTGTACACTTTGGCGTCGCGGGCGACAGTGTCCACAATCATGAGCAACCAGTGTTTACAAACTTGGAAAGGCACGGTTATGTATCTCGCTTTTCTTGCGATCCCCCTGTGCAACCTTGTAATGGATTTGTGTTGGAACTCTTTGTACAGTAAGCACAATCCCAGTGTGGGTGAGGCGTTGAGAACCGGTTGCTGACGCCGAGAGCTTTTGTAGGTCTCGATAGAGTTGGCAAGGAGAGTACGAAACATTGCCATTTTCACCGGCGACTGGGGTCGAAGTAAGGAACGGAAGTCTTCACACGTCAGATTGCGTTTGGTCTTCGTGTTTTGATATATGACATCCTCCCCTGCTTTGGCATCATCTACTATAGTGTTGAGGATGAAGATATCCTGTGCGTCTAAGGTAGAGATGGCCGCCATATCTAAATCGTGCATTTTGTTAGGTAGAGGTGGCGGAGGAGGTAGCTCTTGCGGTGTGGGGGAAGCAGTTTGTTCTATGCTGTCCATGTACTGCCGCATCTCGTAATCTTTATCAGAATCAGAAGGAGTGTCTAAATCGTCATCAGTGTCTAGGCATACTCTTTCTGATTCTTCAAGTTCAGGCACTGACGGTTCGGGTGCAGAGATTTGCTGGGCTGTCGTGCCTGGTATAGTGCTGCTGGTTCCCTGAATACATTTTTCGAACTCAGCAAAAGCCACTTCTTTGGCAGCCTCCCCCAGAGATCCCGCAAAAAAGTTGAGAAATTGATCCCCGAAGTATATGTTGACGTTCTCTGTATGAGCAGGGGATTTGTGATCTTTATCACCAGTTTGGTGATCTTGCTGGTGTTTTGGTTCTTGTCCTTGGCTGGGGCCTGCTCCAGCATCATCTGGCTTGTCGGAGTCATCAGCTGAGGAGGTACTATGGTTTGAGTCAGCGGAGGAGTCAGAATCTTCCTCGTCAACAGCATCATCGTCATCGTCATCACCTGTTTTCTTTTGTGCTTTCTTTTTGCACAGACGATGGATGGATTGGAGCTCATCGTATGCCACTTGCACGTGCTCGTGTGTTTCGAGCAGTGCTTCGTGGGTTTCTTTTAAATCAGAGTAACGTTGTTCGGCGGAGAGGAGTCGTGTTGTGAGGTCGGTTACTTGAGCTCTTAGCTGAATAAGCTCATTATTTGATGACTCCTCCTGGCGATTATGTAGTTGCGTGAGGGTGGTGTTGATGTCGTCCAGGTGCGTGCTGAAATCTTGTTGTTGCTGCTTCAGCTCGCGGAGGGTCTCTGGAAGAGGTAGAGTCTGCGTAGAGATCCTATCGACTTGCTTTGCCAACACTTCATGCTGGCCTTGTACTCGATGGATCCACTCGGGCAAGTTTTTACAGTGGTCGTCGATGTGGTTGACTTGCTTGGCCACTGAATCTTGACGTTGCTGGATTCCTTGGAGGATGCCTGGCATGGCGCGGTTCTGCTCGCCAATCTGGGCAACCTGTTGTGTTAGACCCTGCACACATGAAAAAATAGAATTCAAAATGTTAGATGGGTCGGTGAGGGGTCAGATGGTGTCGAATTGACGTCCGAATTCCGCACCGACGTTAGTATAAGGGACCCCAGTAAATGAAGAGTGAGGTGGCTGGGGTCGGGGTGGAATGGTAGTGTCATGCGGAAAAGACACTGTTGATGGGCCCGCGAATTGCGTGGTGACTGTGGATGGGGTCACCAGCGATGTCGGGGTGGTGGTGGGTGGAAAAAGTGGTGGCATACCCGGACAGAGAAATGGATCCGGGAATGTTGGTGGAAAGTCGGTGGATGTGAAAGAGGAGAATTCAGGTATTGTGGTGGAGAATGGGGCGCCCAAAGTGAAGAAGGGTGGGGGTGGTGGTATGGTTGTGGAGAAGGGTGGTGTAGTGAAAAGTGGTATGGAGGATGATTGAAGGGTGGTTGATGGTGGTGGGGTAGTAGATATTGGGGTGGTGGAAGGTGGAGAGGTGGTAGTGAGCTCAACATTTAGACTCATTATAAAAGAGTCTAGTGATGAGGATGTAATATGCTCTTCTGGGAGGGGGGGCTCAGGTTCGGGATGAGGTTTTGATGTTGGTGTCCCCTACAGCTCATGTGCCTTTACGAGCCTTCTGGAAGGTCGTTTGACTAGAAGTTTTGATGTTTTGGCTGCTGGGGCATTGATATTGAGTTCTGCCTGCCCTGCCATTGCTTTCTTTTCTTTGGCTTTGACTGAGGCTATGATTTTGGCGATCTCGTCTTCTGTGAATAGGAGCTTGTCCTTGTCATAGTCAGCAAGCGCTGGAAGTGGAAGCAGGGTTCTGGAAGATTTTGTGGGGCAGAACACGTAGTGCAGCTTTCCATCCTTATCTTTTAAGATATGGGAGTTCTTTAGTGTCTGTTCGTTGGTAAGGATGTCGCCCTTGATTGAGTTGCATTTGGGTAGAAGTCTATCCATCTTAAGATATTTGATGATAGATGTGATATGACCACCCGTGCAAATTTCTTTTCCGAGGGCGAAAGCTGAAAGCTTGAGCAGCATATGTCGTCCAATGTTAACAGGTATTCCGTTTAGGACTGACCAGAGGACAAAAAGGTCAGATATAAGAACATTTCCTCCTTCGGATCTGGGGAAAAGTGCGCCAATGATGATTTTGTGGAGCGTGCGCACTAGGCCAGAATGAATGTTGGAGGCCTTGCTTGTCCTTGCATCAAAGGTTGGTAACCCCGTTAGTGTTTTCCAGAAGGTATGCTTGTTGAACTTGGGGTGTTCTGTACCAGCGGCTTTAGCTTTCTTCAACTGGTCTTGATTATCGATGAAGATTTCGTTTAGAAGATTTTCAGTGATGACCACCTCGTTGTTAAAGATTCTGGTGGTTATTCTGTGGTCACCACCGTCCCTTTCTTTATCCATGATGTCCACTGCTTCTTTGTGGAAGTAGGTGAAGAATTCTGTTGTTGGCTCAATGTAGGGAATTTCGGATACGAAGCATAGCCGGGAGAGGTTGGAATTGTCAAGAAGAGTAAGGATTGTGTTATAGATCCCCATCTTCATAAGTATGCTGGGGCAGACATACTTGGCTGGTTTAAGGAGTTGGCTGATGGAGGGGATGTTATGGAGATGAAGGTTTTCAGGTGGTGGTGCTGTGGTGGTGATGGGAGGAAAAATAGGAACAATTGTTGTGGCGGGGGTGGTAGTGGTGGTGGTGGATGGTGGGATGTATCCTGCCAGGATTTGTTCCCTTGTAGAGGCGGGGTGAACCTGCTTCCTGGCTCTCTTCTTGGGTGCTGGCTCAGCTGTGGATTCTTGAGCCATTCGCTTCCCCTTGGATTTTGCAGTGGGTGATTCTTTCTCAGGGGAAGGCTGGTATTCTGAGGCCTCGTCGGATGAAATCTCTTCTACCTCCTCTTCAGAAGGTTCTTCATCTAAGCAGTGGTTGATTCGCTTTATGTCTTTCATGACTTCAATCAGGTTCACTTGTGCTGGGACCTGTCTAGTCTTTTTGTACTGGTCAACTATGTTTTGGAGATTTGCTCGTTCAGCTAGTAATTCATCTTTTGTCCAGAAAGGAGAATCTGTTGTTCCTTGCTTCACAGGTGAAGTCATTCTGAAATGATTGACAATAAAACAAAAGTTAGAAATCGTAAATTTTGTAATTATAACAAAGTAATATTATTTGAGTTTTGCAAGTGAATGGATTTCAAATGGTCCTGAGACCGTTTGGTCTCAAACGGTCCTGAGATCGTTTGGTCTCAAACGGTCTTGAGACCGTTTGGTCATTTTCATTTTTTTTTACACGGTCTGGAGACCGCGAGGAAGATGAACCGCACAGGAGATGAACCGCGCGGTCGTTCGTCGGCAAAGAACCATGAAAACGACGACGGCGACAATGGCAAAGAGGAGTTCGAACGACGACGGCGACAAGGGCAAAGAGGAGTTCGAACGCAAGCGATTGTTTATCGATGGTGTGGAGCGGTGAACCGCCGGGTTGTTAACCTATTGGCACGGACAGCGAGGAGCCTAGGTGCGACGAGCGTCAGAACTGGAGTGACGACGGGGTAGAGTAAGAGCGGCGCGCGTCGCAGAGACGAAGCTCTGAGCGCAGAGAAGGAAAGCGTGCAGAGACAGCGTCGGAGAAGGAAAGCGCAGAGAGGAATGAAACAGGAAGGCTCGGGAATTCGGGCTTCTAGAAGAGAAAACGTAGGTGAGGGGGTGTATTTATAGGTTTATAGGGGGGGCCTCATACCGAACAGTATTGAGACCGCGAGGGCTCAAACGGTCTTGAGACCGCGAGGGCTCAAACGGTCATGAGACCGCGAGGGCCCAAACGGTCTTGAGACCGCGAGGGCTCAAACGGTCTTGAGACCGTGAGGGTTAAAACGGTCTTGAGACCGCGAGGGCCCAAACGGTCTTGAGACCATTTGGCCTCAAGATTATGTGGATTTTTATGTATTTTTAGATTTAAAGAAGAAAGAAAAACAAAAAACGAAGAAGGTAAAAAAACAAAATAAAAGGCTAGAAAATTAGGGAGGGTGATACT
Source organism: Alisma plantago-aquatica (assembly GCA_963693085.1). Lineage (NCBI taxonomy): Eukaryota > Viridiplantae > Streptophyta > Magnoliopsida > Alismatales > Alismataceae > Alisma > Alisma plantago-aquatica. Next base: position 93,151,359 of record OY856412.1, read on the forward strand.
CAGGTCTTGGGTTGCCTCCCAAGAAGCGCTTTGGTTTAACGTCGCTGGCTCGACAAGATTTTGCTCCGGCTATGCTGACTTTATAGGATCATGGATCTCTATGGTTTGCCTTGATAATTTGTCTGCCGGAGTGTGGTATTTCTTCAATCTGTGACCATTTACGGTCCTTTCTCCTCCATTATCATCGAGAATGATGACAGCTCCTATCGGGTATATGTGTTTGATTGTGAACGGCCCCGACCATTTAGTACGCAATTTTCCAGGAAACATTTTTAATCTGGAGTTGAATAGGAGGACTTTGTCTCCGACGGTTATATCCTTTCTTTTTATGTGGCCATCGTGCCACATCTTAGTTTGTTCTAGGTAAATTCTTGCGTTGTGATAGGATGTCATTCGTAATTCTTCTAGTTCTTGGAGTTGCAATTGTCTGAATTCACCAGCGCCTTTGAGATCGAAGTTTAGTTGCTTAATGGCCCACCAAGCCTTATGCTCTAATTCAACTGGCAAATGGCAAGACTTCCCATATACTAATCGAAACGGTGTTGTTCCGATTGGTGTTTTGAAAGCTGTACGGTAAGCCCATAGAGCGTCAGATAGTTTGGTGGACCAATCGGTGTGGTGCCGATTGACAGTCTTTTCCAGGATAGCTTTAATTTGCCTATTGGAGACCTCAACCTGTCCACATGTCTGTGGATGATACGGTGTAGAAACTTTGTGGTTGACTCCGTATTTTCTTAATAAGGCTTCAAAGCTCCGTTCCAAGAAATGTGATCCGCCGTCAGATATTATCATTCTTGGGACGCCGAATCTGGGGAATATTATCTCTTTAAACATCTTGATTACTGGTTTTGAATCACAAGAGGTGGTCGGTAGAGCTTCTACCCATTTTGACACGTAATCCACAACAACTAAGATGTACATGAATCCGTAGGATGAGGGGAAAGGGCCCATGTAATCTATTCCCCATACATCGAAGAGTTCGATTTCTTGCCATATGTTCAATGGCATTTCATTTCTTCGGGTAATTCCCCCAGATAGTTGACACTTGTCGCATGATCGCACATATTCATGTGCATCTTTTGCGATGGTAGGCCAATAAAAGCCAGATTGCAGGACTTTAAGAGCTGTCTTTTTGGAACTCATGTGGCCCCCAGTGGGGCCTGAGTGACAGTGCTCAATAACCGAAGTGATTTCCGTTTCTGGAATGCATCTACGAAAGAGTCCATCTGCGCATAAGTGAAAAAGATAGGGCTCGTCCCAGAAATATTGCTTAGCGTCGTGAATGAACTTCTTTTTGTCGTGATAGGATGTGGACGGGTGAATGATTCTTGTTGCCAAATAATTAACAATGTCGGCATACCAGGGGAATCCATTAGCGACTTTCATTAATTGGTCGTCCGGAAGGGAGTCTCAGATAGGTACTTTGTCTTCATCCTCGACTCTAATACGGCTGAGATGGTCAGCGACGACGTTTTCCACCCCGCTTTTGTCTTTGATTTCCAAATCGAATTCTTGAAGCATTAATACCCAGCGGATAAGTCTAGGTTTTGCATCTTGCTTCTGAATTAGATACCGTATAGCGGAGTGGTCAGTGTAGACAATGACTTTAGCTCCAATCAGGTATGAGCAGAATTTCTCGAACACGTAGATGACAGCTAAGAATTCCTTTTCTGTAGTGGTGTAATTTTTCTGTGCTTCATCCAGCGTTTTAGATGCGTAGTATATAACATAGGGTTTCTTGTCGATTCTTTGCCCTAATACGGCCCCTATGGCATAATCGCTCGCGTCGCACATGATTTTGAATGGTTGTGACCAATCTGGAGCTCTTAGAATGGGTGCGGAAATCAAGGCATTTTTCAGAGTTGTGAAGCTTTGCAAACATTCTTGGTTAAAGTTAAATTATGTGTCCTTGGTCAGCAGTTGTGTCATGGGTTTTGCTATTTTTGAGAAGTCTTTGATAAATCTTCTGTAAAACCCAGCATGACCTAAGAAAGCACGTACCCCTTTTACATCTTTTGGTGGCATCAATTTCGAGATGACGTCAATTTTTGCTTGATCCACCTCGATCCCTCTGTCGCTCACTCTGTGTCCGAGGACAACACCTTCCGTTACCATAAAATGGCATTTTTCCCAATTTAAGATGAGGTTTGTGTCCTCGCATCTTTGTAAAACTTGAACTAGGTTGAGCAGACAGTTGTCGAAAGAGTTTCCATAAACTGAGAAATCATCCATGAATATCTCCATTATAGATTCTGTTAATCCTGCAAAGATAGCAGACATGCATCTCTGAAAAGTGGCTGGCGCGTTACAAAGCCCGAATGGCATTCTTCTGAAAGCATATGTCCCAAAAGGACAGGTGAAAGTAGTTTTCTCTTGATCTTCCGGGTGTATAGGGATTTGGTAAAACCCGGAATAACCATCGAGGTAACAGAAGAATTTCTGATGAGCTAAGCGCTCGAGGACCTCATCTAGGAAGGGCAAGGGGAAATGATCTTTCCTTGTTGCTTTATTAAGTTTTCTGTAATCTATGCACATTCTCCACCCAGTTACTGTTCTAGTAGGTACCAGTTCATTCTTATCATTAAGAACAACAGTAGTCCCCCCTTTTTTAGGGACCACCTGCACGGGGCTTACCCATTGAGAATCCGAGATTGGGTAGATGATACCTGCCTTCAGTAGTTTGAGAACCTCGATGCGAACTACCTCCTTGAGATTAGGGTTCAACTTCCTTTGATGTTCCCTCGATGGTTTGAATTCTTCCACCATAGGTAATCTGTGCATGCATAAAGCTGGGTTTACACCAATTAAGTCAGTCATTTTATAACCGATAGCTTTCTTGTGTCTCTTTAGCTCATCAAGAAGTCTGTTTTCTTGGTCTTCTTCCAGAGTAGAGATGATAATCACTGGACAAAGTTTCTCGCTGTCAAGGAAGACATGTTTGAGTCCTTTGGGTAAGGCCTTCAATTCAGGGACCTTAGGTGGCTCGGTTGCTTCTATAACGGTGACAGCCTTGAGTTCTTCAAAGGTGGCTGTTGGGGCTTCTTCAGCTTTTTCTAAATATTGAAGGCATTGTTGTACTAGCTCGTTTGCCGAAAATTCCACTTCCGGGTTTGTCAAGGAACTTTCTATCTCATCAGAGGGTTTGGACATTTCTAACTGGGACATTTGATATATAGCATCCAGGAGAAAAACTTCCTCTTGAATGCTTGGACCTTTCATGTTGTTAAGAACTCTGAACTGGAAAGCTTCCTTCCCAAGTCTCAAGATTATAGTTCCTGCTTCAACATCGATAAGTGCTCGGGCAGTAGCTAGGAAGGGTCTGCCAAAGATTATCGGGTATCTCAGGTCTTCTTGGATGTCCATAATAACGAAATCACACGGGACATAAGAATTATTTCCTATTCTGACAGGAATATCCTCGATAATTCCAAGAGGGGCAGTTATGGTAGAGTTGGCTAACTGAATTGTCATTGTCGTAGGTAACAAATCAGTGAAGCCTAATCTTTTACACATCGAATAGGGCATAATAGATATACTTGCTCCTAAGTTTGCCAATCCTTTCTTGCTGGAACCATTTCCAATAGAACACTGGATACCGAAGGAACCCGGATCCTTCTTTTTCTTTGGCATCTTGTTTAGCAGAATGTCTGAAGTGGTCTGAGCAAGTTTCACTGTTTCATGCTCTTCTGTCATATACTTTCTCGACAAGAGGGTTTTCAGGTATTTGGCCCAAGCTGGCACCTCGGAAAGAGCATCGAGGAAAGGAATATCAATGTATAATTTTTTCATAGCTTCTTTAAATTTTTGGAACCTAGTATCCATTTTGGTCCCTTTCAGCCTGTCCGGATAAGGAATTCTGGGTGGGACCTCTGGCATTGGTTCCTTTTCCTTTTCTTTCTCAGTAGAATTTTCTGTTTCTATGCTTGAGTTTCCTGTTGGGGAAAGAATAGCTACATCATCATCATCATGGATGATTCTAATGGTATCAGGAAGGACACGACCAGACCTCGTGGTGACAGCATTCAGTTGCTCAGGTCTATTTTGGTCATGCCTTGGGTTTGCCTCTGGTTGCCCAGCGAAGGTACCTACTGGTGGTTTCAACTGAGCAGCAATCTGTGCTAATTGGGCCTCCACCGCCTTTTGTTGAGCTTGTTGATTCGCAAGCATGGTCTGCTGAGATTGCAGCATCTGCCTAATCAAAGATATTTCATCAGATGGTTGGGAAGGAGCACCCCTCTGTTGATATTGAGTGACTTGTTGCCCCTGGGGTTGCTGCGGAGGTGCAGTTAACTGTGGTTGTTGGGGCTGCTGCAACTGAGGTTGTTGTAGCTGCGGGTGCAGACCTGGATGGCCATTTTGGTAAGAAGGGTTCCTGGGATGGTTAGATCTTTGGAAACCCTGTCTATAATTCCCTTGACAGGAGTTATTCTGAAATCCTGGTGGTTGTCTATTGAAAGATCCACCTTGAGTCTGCTGTTGTGGGTTGGCGGTCCCTGCAGGATTCCCGTATTGGAAACCAGGATGGTTCCTTGGTTTGTCTGGATTGTAGTACACCTGGCCAGGTATTGAATGGATGGAGTTGACTTGCTCTGGCATTTGGTCCTCGGGATGCTCAATAATGGGTTCATATTGCGGCATAGGTGGTTGTAAATCCATCATGACATTGTACAACAAACCACATGATAATGTTGGATGATCCGATGCATGACAGGCTTCACAAGATCCAGTAGCTGCTTTTACTTGTTGAACCTGAGAGCTTTTCTTCTTGTCATATTCCCCGAAAGAAGTTTCGAGGGCTTGTTGCTTGCTAGCAATAGTCTTCAGGGCCTCTGCAATGGCCTTGAGTTCCATAGATTCTTCAGCTTTGTATACTTTAAGAACCCCCTTGGGTTGGTTAGACGACCTTCCCCAATTGGATTGGTTCTCGGCCCCTAGCGTAACTATATTCCAGGCATCTTCATAGTTCTTTCTCATAAAATTTCCTCCAGATGAGGAATCTAGAAATTGCTTGATATCATCACTTACTCCTCTATAGAATGTTTCTATTAGTTGATTTTGAGATATGCCATGGTGAGGACACTTTCTCAGGAGTTCCTTGAATCTTTCCCAAGCTTCCGCAAGTGTTTCTCCAGGTAGTTGGGCGAAGTGATTAATCTGTCCCCTAATCTCATAGGTTAGTGAAGGTGGAAAGAATTTCTCAAGAAACTTTTCTTCTAAAGGAGTCCAAGTAGTGATGATGGGGTGTCTATCCAAAGCGTTGTACCAGCTTAGTGCTCTTCCAGATAAGGTGAAGTGGAAAAGGTGTAACATTATTGCTTCCAAGGCGATTCCTGCTTGGGGTACAAGTCGGCAGAGTGACTTGAATCTCTTAAGGTGATCCATGCAATCATCTCCGGGTGCTCTAGAAAAAGAAATGCCTTGCATTATCTGGATCCATTGCGTCCGGATTTCGAAGTTTGGTATGTTAATAATCGGTGATCGGACTGGATGATCATCTTCATAATTCTTCGGGACTGCGTAATCCCGAAGTTGCTTGTTTCTTAGCGCAAGTTGAGCAGCAGCATGCTCTGCTTGGATGCGGGCTTGTTCCTCAGCTCGAATCTCAGCTTGCACTTGAGCACGAGTGTCTGCAATAAGTTGTGCTCGTTGTGCTGCTATGGCGGCGTTAACTCTTTCTGCAACAAGGCGTTTCTCTTCAGCCATCTGTCTGGCTCTTTGGCGGTTAAGTCTAATCCTTCGGTGGAAACTTCTTTCTACCTCAGAGTCGTACTCTGGTTCAGGGGAGAATCCAATGCTATGCGGGGGTTGCATACACGTTTTCTACCTGAGTAGAAAGAAAATCACACGTTAAGATAATGGAAGGAAATGAAGAAATCAAGAAGATTTGGAGTAGTTATCAAGAAAAAGTGTAAAATCCTAAACAACTAAGAAGTTGTTAAGTAAAAGCTAAAACGTTCCGTTGTCCCCGGCAACGGCGCCAATTTTTGATGGAGTTTTGCAACGCCACTAAAAATCCTAGAGATGATGAATCCCTAAGTTTAGCCTTGCTAGTACTAAGGTAAGATCTCCACCCACATATGCTAAGACACGCGGAAGTCTTATCGTAGTATAGTTAAGGGTCGAATCCTCGGGACAACGGTCTTGATGTAATCAAGATGGAAAACGTTTTAGTCGTACTTAACTACTTAACAGTTGATTTTTAGATCGAAAGTTTGATTTGGTTTCAAGCTAAGTGCAAGGAAGGTAAAACAAGAAAGTAGAAATTAAGGTTGTAAACAATGATTAAAAGCCACTAGGATGTTATCGGGTTTCACACCATTACACATGGATCAAGACATGCAACATAATAAAACAACCTGCAAAGAGAGTCAAATCAGTTAGTATCTTGTAGTCCTAGCTTCCTTTCGGATAACTAACTATGAGAAGTGTGGAGTATTGCAACGCCAGCCATTCCATAATGAATGGTCACATGCTTTGCATTACTCCCTCATGAAATGTGTTCCTCGACCTTACCAAGATTGCACTTCCATACGTCAACTGATTCCATTTCATAGTATGAAAGTGCAATGATGGGGGTGAGTTTACTTCACCCATGAAAGCACTCCTAGATACCGAAACAGACATATGGTGACTACATACATCTAAAACCAACATTCAATCGATATTCAGATCTAAGGGTACAAACATAGACAATTCATACCAAAAGATAATAAGTAACACAAGTTTATGATCAGGCAACTAGCATTCATTAAACAATTGATGTTGAACTGAAAAGAAGAGTATCTCTATTACAGATTATTGAATTACATTGCATGAAAAGAAAACATGGGTAGCGGGGCTACTCCCCGCACCCTAGTGAATGAAACTACTCGCTCATGTCAAGGACAAAGAAGGAGGCGAGAAGAGAGAGAAAGAACGTCATCTCCACGGAGGAGGGAAAGTTGAACCCTTGGTGAAGAGGGCAACGATCTTCGCACTTTGTGGTTGACTTGATGAAGGATCTTCTCTTCCCGCCTTCTTTGATGTTGAGAGGAGAGAGAAGATAGCTTGGTGATGGAACGCGGATCTCAAACTGGCAGCCTTGGGGCAGTGGATGGAAGACAAAAGTGCTCTGGAGCTAGAGAGGCAGCCTCTGGACGTCTGAGATTCGATCCTTTTGAAGTGACCCTTGAGGTCCTATTTATAGGCTCAAGTTGAGCCCAAACGGTCTTGAGACCGTTTGGTCTCAAACGGTCTTGAGGCCGTTTGCCTTCTCGCGGTCTTGGGACCGTGAGGCCTTCTCGCGGTCTTGGGACCGCGAGGCCTTCTCGTGGTCTTGGGACCGCGAGGCCTTCTCGCGGTCTTGGGACCGTGAGGCCTTCTCGCGGTCTTGGGATCGCGAGGCCTTCTCGCGGTCTTGGGATCGCGAGGCCTTCTTGCGGTCTTGGGACCGTGAGGCCTCCTCGCGGTCTTGGGACCGCGAGGCCTCTTCGCGGTCTTGGGACCATGAGGAGTCTTTGTAATTTTTTTTGTGTTTTCTGTAATGAAAAAGAAGAAAAGTTAGTTTATTGGTGTATCTGCAATAAAGTAAAAAAAGTTTAATGATTCTATCTAATTTATCTAAGAAAGAGTATGGAAAATTAAAGATAACTAAATAAGATAACGTCACAAAGTGGGAGGTTATCACCAACCTCCTCTGGTATAGGTTTGGGTGCACTTCGTTCCTCATTTCGTCCATTGAATGCTTTGCGCAACCTACGATATAGATGAAACTTTGGAAGAAACCTTCGATGACCAAGATATACAGTTTTGTAGCCATGTTTTAGTCGTACTGAATCAGTGTTCTCTTCACATATAGGACACGCTTTAGATCCTTTGACACTATATCCAAATAAATTCCCATATGTTGGAAAGTCATTAACAGTGCAAAGCAACATAGTGTGCAAACAAAATGTCTCTCTTCGTGAAGCATCATAGGTCATCACACCTTCACCCTAGAGTTTCTTTAAGTCATCAAATAGAGGTTCAAGATAAACGTCGATATCATTTCTAGGTTGTTTAGGGCCTGATATCAACAATGACAGCATAACATACTTATTTTTCATACACAACTAGGGAGGAAGATTGTATATAACAAGCATAACTGGCCAAGTGCTATGTTGGCTGCTCAATGTCCCATATGGATTCATCCCATCTGTACAAAGCCCAAGTCTTAGATTCCTAACTTCTTCACCGAATTTAAGGTACAATAAATCAATCTTCTTCCACTGTGGGGAATCAGACGCATGTCGTAGGATCCCATCATTATTTTTCTTAACATCTGCATGCAACCTCAAATTCTTTGCATATATCATATTGGCAAACAAGTGTTGAAACCATGATATTATAGGTAGATACCACATCACCTTGGCAGGAGAATCAGTTTTGGACTCCCCCAAAGTCGTCAATTTATACATTGACGCACCACATTTCAAACAATCTTTCAAATCCACATAGTCCCTTTGAAATAATACACAATCATTCGGGCATGTGTGTATCTTCTTGGCCTCCATTCCCATTGGGCACACCAATTTCTTTAACCGGTATGTTGAGATTGGCAGATCGTTTCCTTCAGGAAGAATTTCTTTCAACAAAGACAACAATGACATGAAGCTTTTATCGCTCCATCTATTGTTAGCTTTCAGCTTATACAATCTCAACACGGTGCTAAGCTTCATAAACTTAATACAACCTGTGTATAACAGTATCTCAGCATCATGCACAATGTTTCTAAACATGGGAGGTGGATCGGTGTGCTCTACCCCACAACTATCCAGCATCGCATCAATGATGTCTACTGGAACTGGTTCGTTCACATCTACATCATCGGAGGCAATTTCTTCTTCCACACAAGCACTGCTATCGACATCCAGTGATTTCAAGTTTGAAATCTCTCCATGCCAGTGCCATTCTATATAGCCTTATACAATCCCGTTGTACATGACATGACTTTTGATTTCGTTACCAGTGTTGACTTTCAAATTGATACTGCAATGCCTACATGGATAGTAGAACCTATCTCCAGGTTGTTTCCTATGTTCCTCGGCAAATCTAATAAACTAATCAATACCAGAAATAAACTCTAGGGTGCAGTTATTTGGAATGGACATCCATGATCTATCCATTCTATGATCAAGGAGAAAACAAGTATATATTAGGGTTTAGGGTTAAAAGATTAGGGTCTAGGGTTAAAAGATTAGGGTTTATGGTTAAAAGTTTAGGGTTTAATGTCTTATATATAATAAATGTGTACCACCTATCCCATTCTTGAAACCTAATCTCACTAGTAAGTGTATAATGTGTATTGAGTTTTCAAGAAAATTTCGGCATCATTTCCCCACTGTTCTCCAAGTACATATGTACTTAGAGAACAAACGGGGAAATGCTGCCGAAATTTTCTTGAAAACCCAATACACATTATACACTTACATCCTAAGTGAGATTAAGTGTTCAAGAATAGTCCCAAACCGGGGACTATCTAAGATTCACTCCTAATGAGTAAACCTTGGATGGGTTTCTAGGCCAAAAAATACATGTATGTTGTCATTCTTATACCTACAATCCTAGTTTCATCATTCATGTCCTAAGTTTTGTGTAACATCATTTAATCATGCTTGTAAGTAAATACTAAATAGTAAATAAACCATTATTCCATATATCAAATATTTGAATCCAAATGAAGCCTAATGGCACATTGGGAGAGTGAGAATATTATACCTCACTTGAAGGCTGAAGAAAAAATATATGCAAATCAACAGCAAGTCAACAACACCTGCAACAACACAAATGCACGATTCAATTCTATTATAATGTATTAATTAGGGGTCAATCTTGAAGTTTTAACTAGAGCTTCATATACCAACATACATACTAGGTCATATTTCAAGTCAATATTTATGCATTTAATCACCTTAGGGTGCATACATAATTCACAAGGTATTTGGGTGCACAATGAATAATATATGTTACTGATTTAGGAGTTCACATAATCATTTTAGAAATAGAAGACCCACATTTTAGCTTTGGGCATGGCCATAATAATATATGTTACTGATTTAGGAGTTCACATTACTACTAATTTCAAGTTGAAAATAAGTTGTATTGGATAGACCCATAATGGAAGTGATCATTGAAAAAATACTAGATAATCATTATACTTTAAGAAAATGATGTCCATGATCGTTTGACCTAAAGTTCTTTTTTGTAAGCAAAAACTCTTCCTTTTTTGTATTTGTGAGAAAATGTATTACAACCTAAGCATGAAAGAAAAACACTATAATTTGTAAAAAAATAATGCAATTTAGAATTATACTTTAAAAGAAGAAATAGACAAGGCTCTAATAAGTAGGACTAGATAACCATTTTGAACTGTTGATGAACATGACACTAAACAGATCTTCTGAGAACTCAATCAGAGAATATTCGGCTTCAAGAACTGGCATGATCACTTTCAAAATAAGAGGAATGAGCCTATCAAAACAAAATATTATGGATTATATAACCATTATCGTAATTAGAGAATCTCTATCAAATAAAAGACTGTCGGAGGAAGAAGAGGAGCAGGCTGACATGGAGAAAGGTACCTATCGTGGTAGCGGTGGTGGCGGCAGGTGGCAAGCGGTAGTGCAGCAGGCGAGCAGTAGCGGCAGCAGAGCAGTAGGCGGAAGCGGCGGCAGGATGCAGTGCGTGTTGGGTTTTAGGGGAGGCAGAGAAGCAGTGGAAACAAAAATTTTCTCCCCTAAACCTGGAACAAGGAAACGCGTCAACGTCTATATAATAGGAAAGGATGGTTTGTGGAATCATACCTTGTCCCGAGGCTTGCTCGGAGACAATACCTCGCGCCTTGCGCGGTCTTCAAATCCGGTCTTCGACGGTGTCTGTGCAGCTCTTGGTCGCACCGGGACTAACGACTCATGGTCTCACCGGGACTGTCGGGATTGACAGTTGTCCTCCTGAGCGGCAGAAACCTCCCGCCTCTGAAGTAGTCCACACGTACCACCTGGAACTCCAATCTCCTTGTCTTACAAGGAATTAGAAGGAGTCACACCCTTCTGTTGACGTACTAGTCGCCAACACACTCTCCTGCTGCCAGTTGCAACTGCAGTTGTCTTTCCCTTGTTGTGCCTCCCTTTTCGGGTAGCACTTCCTCGGGCTCTCTCTCGGTTGCCAAAACCAGAGAACGACAACTTTGTAGAGCAACTGGTTGCACTGAGCTGTACTTTGAGAAGCCCCCAATACCCCTATATATATAAGAGGGTCATGGGATAGGGTTCTCCATCCTGGGCAATATGGGACTAAAGAAGGAGTAGAAGGGTTCGAGATTTTCCACCAAAAACAACCAACTCGCAACCTGAACTGATCGTTTCACAACTGAAATGGTCGGTTGGGGATCTGAGCCGGTCGGTTGACACCTCAACTGGTCGGTTGGGACCCATGAAACGGTCGGTTCACTTCTGAACTGGTCAGTTTGTGGTCCTGGTCAGTTCCCGATTGACTTTTCAACTTTTGTTTCTAATTGATATCAAATACCAATCCTTGTTCCAATCAAATTGGGCAAGTGAAACGCAAGGAAAATTATCACCAATCCTACTTTCCCAAGTTTCTCGGTTGCACCAGTTGAATTGATCATTTCAACACTTGAAGCAATCAGTTCACCCTGGGCTTGAGCCGATCGACTCAACACTTGAGCTGACCGGTTCACCAAGCTGAGTCGATCGGTTCATCACATGAGCCGATCGGTTGGGAGTGCATATTGTGCAGAATCAGTCAATTGCGATTTCAATCAATTCGATACTCTAATCAATCTGTCCAACACCTTGAACACTATGATTTTGAGCTATCAATCAATTGAGTGTTTAATTGAACTACTAAACTCCTTTTAGTAATCAATCTAAACATTGCTTGTGGACAAAACTCCTCTTCCAGGCTAAATCCTATGTGTGTGACCCTGCAGGTCCATTTCACGTTGGCAGTGAAAGTCCATAAAACTTATGACTTCACAAGCAAAGAGCGGTACCTAGTCACACATCAGTGCTACCCAAGTGAAAGTAGAAAGTTGGAGAACAACTTTCAATCCTACAATCCGTGAATGGTGTTACAGTGAATGTATAATTCCTTTGTCACTGATATCCCGAATGAACTAGAGGCATGGAACAGTCATCCTATCAACGTTCATTCACTTTCTTGATCTCAGAGCAGATTGAACGAGATATGTATGACATCAATATCACATACTGATTCACACATGCGTGCGCACATCTATCTCAATCCTACTCATCAAGTGGCCTTGGATATCAAACTCCCTTAGGAGGGAAAAATCCCATATCTATCACTCACCCCTCAAAAGCCCCATGTGTCAAAGCCACCCAATCATCACCTTTATAACAACCCATGTTTCAGGACTGCGTTTGATGATGTCAAAGTGTGCCCAATGACATGTGTTAAGTGTAGTGATTTCAGGTCTAAGAATCACACTCACCACCATCATTGTGAGTATTGACTGTGACTACCATGTCATGGTTCCATGTGTCAAACTCACGGTGGGTCTGTTCGGTACACTTGTTCTCTAACAAGTACCTATGTGTTTGGTTTGATATCTCTATATCATGACTAATGAGATTTTGTCATCAACCAACACCACAATCTAGTCTTGTGTGTCATTGCTGTCTATCTACCTTCCACAATGACATCCGACTAGGGACATTACAAGAATGTACAAACTCTTAGCATCCATATGATCTCATCGTTCAAGTCCTTAACCTGAAATCATATGTCATTGAGTACTGTCATTCTCTAGACATTCAATATGTTCTATCACTATCTCATATGACTGAACCAGAAAGAATTGGAAGCTTGCCTTTGATGTTTATCAAATCAATCTTAATGTATCCCACCAATCATCCCATGATTGGATCTCAGGGCATACATACCAACAGACTCCCACTTGCACTGCGAGCCAATCACCCTTGAATCATATTCATAGTGATCTTCAAACATGTCCCACATGTTACTGTGCTCTTAGTGCGAACATAGTGAGTAATGGCAACACCTTGCCAAAGTCAGTATAAATTGCATGTCTCTCATCTCTTCACTATACGTCACACGTATGAGATGGAGTTTCCGTAATATGCGATCCAGTATTCCTTTGCTAACCTTTAGCCACATTGCATGATCAAGGATTCCATACTGGTCTTCAATGATCGGAATATCTATAAGTTCATCTCATGAACTTCCAGATCCATACAGTATCCATTGTTGTTCTCTAACGCATAGATACTCGACATTTCCTTTTAAACGGATTTATTGGAACGTTTCCAATTATCAACAAACTTTCACTTTTATATATCTTATATATATATTGCAATTAATTTTATGTCCTTTCAGAAGTTCGCATCAATGTAACGCTTTACATCAAACTCTTCCTTATTTCCATAGAACTAGTACTCCTAAAGTACTTATCAAGTTCTTATGATTTCCAGTCACCCTTACTGGAAGTAGACAGACATCCACTCGTCATGTCCCACAAACGAGTTATCAGTATGAGCACATCATATTGCCATGTGATACATACAAGATGATGAATGCATTTTGTTCTTGCCATGTCGATACATGCAAGATAATGGGATGATTACATACATGATAGATCCATATCTATTCTTAGTGTTCCCATTCTTCATAAGAATTGGACACTTGGCCTTGGGATACTAACTCCATGTAACATGGACAAGTTTTCTCCCACTGAATCTGTGCATATTGAACCCTTCAGTACAGATTGCCAATGTATGCTTTCTCTTTTCAGATCAAGAGGTTTTCGAGAACTATCTCTATAGATCTCTATTCCTATCACATAGGAAACATCTCTATCTTCCTTAAAGATCATTTCCACTTTTAGATTTCCATTCTGGAACATTTCCATTTCACATCAACATGTGGAATGTGAATACGCTCCCACTAAATCACAGATCCCTTCTTTATCTTTGACATATCAGTCAAACCCTTTGACTATATCATCAAAGTAAAGATCCAATTCTGAGTTTCTTGTACTCAATCAATCACATTGATTAGTCCATTGTAACTTATAGACTTCATTTGCATTAATGGATTCATAAACCTTATAGGTTGTGTCACGTACACATCCTTGTTTTATTCCTCATAGGAATGCGGTTTTAGTATCCATATGCCAAATGTCTTAGTCATTAAGCTGCAATCAACAAGCATCATCCTTCTCAAAATGTTATCCATGTGTCTTAACCCTTAAGACTCATTTGCACTTATGGATTTCATCCAATGGGTGCTACCATCAAGGTCATACCTTATGGTTCACATGAATGTCATTTAGGATGAAATGGTCATAAACCATAACTCAAAATTTGGTTCCTCATATTCATCTAGATAGTTGACTCATCACATGAACAACTCATCAAATAAATAATTGAGGTGTATCTGTTAAGGATATAAGAACTCACAACTCCTTGTGATTCTTAATGTCCTTTATTAGTGTGGGGTATTCTTTTATTAAGAAGAATTCGGTTATTTGATAATCATTCTCTAACTCCTTAGAGTGTGATTCCTTCTTGATTTAGACATCACCATGTCTTAATCATGAGTTCATTATGATACATTATCATAATCACTCATAAGGATCTCAAACATTTGGTCCAAGTATTTCATTCATTGATCTCATCAAGAATTAACACTTTACCAAATTTACACTTCATCTATGATAATCTTGAACACTTCAAGATATTCATATTGGTATTTCTCTAAACACCATTTGAAGTATTAGCATTTGTTCCAATAGGTATGTAAATACATCACATGTATTATACCTAATAGGACAATCATTCTCCCACTACCATTAGTGAAGATTGATTAATCATGTACAAGAGATTCATGTCTCTTACTGGTTCTCTAACCAAAAGAGTCTAGATTTATCCATCACATGGAAACTAGAAATGAATTTCTTATGATTTATGCTAATTTGATTGTTTGAGTTATCAATAACTTTAGGTATCATTTTATCTTATGCATACCATGTATCATAAGATAAACAAGGCATTGCCACAAAGATCATATCTTTAAGATTGAAACACCAACTTTATTAATTGCCATCATTGTCATACAATATGCAAAAATAAAGTGTTTCTATCTATTGGCAATATATGAAATAGCAGTTCTCAACTCTATTTCGTGTCCTTTAGGCTGAAATAAACTGAAAGATACTCCTATCTATGGCAGCAGCACTTGCTCCAATGATGGGTACTTCTTTCTTGGTCCTTTTTCAAAGGCCATCACTTCTTTGCGGATCTTGCATATCATATATGATAGATCCATATCTTGGTATCATATACCTCAGATAAAGAAGCGGTTCATTTCCTGATACCTTAGGTGGAGATCTCCATCCCCTCCTTCATCTTCTTTTGTTCTTCCAGATATAGAGGGCAATTCCCTCATACACCCTTTCCCCATGTGCCTTGAGGCTGAAGACGGCTTGGGCTACTGGCTAGCATCAGAACACTTCTTTGCTTTTCCCTTGACCTTGCCCTTAAGACTTACCTTTTCTTTGATCACATCAAAGATTATGGTTTCTTCTTCATCTTTGCCTCTACTATCCTCAACATGTCCAAAAACTCTGTCAACGCTTGTCAAAGTTGTTCATGTTGTAGCTTATCATGAATTGTATGATTCTCGCAACATTTGCAGTATCATACCAATAGCCAACTCTTGGCTCAGAGGGAATCCTTCTTAGTCAGGTTTTCCACATACCCAATCATATTGAGTGCGTGAATACCTTACTGGATGTCCTTCTGTCATGACATACTAGGATAGTGTCCTTGAGACATCATATGTCTCATGTTGTCTCTGCAACTCATAGTTCAGAGAAGACAACATCAAGCACTCCTCATCAATGTCATCCTCGGTATGCTTCCTTAAGCATACTTTCAGCCATTGATGTGGTGGGATTGAGTTTATCTGGTCTTGGTATAACTAGGACTTGGAGCTTTCGCTCTTTGAGAACACTTCTCATCATCCTAACCAGTCATGGAATTATTCCCATTTAATTTGTTGGTCTCAAAGACCGATCGCAAATAAAGTGATTTGTTGATTAACCATTTATTTTAACAAAAGGAAATATATGCAATTTTAGTCCAAAACTCTTTTTTACTTATTTGATTGATTTGAAAATTTGACGATAAAATTAGGCCTTTAATTAATTATCGCTCCCACTATTTTACTTCAAATTGATATCCCTCACCATCAATTCGGAAGATTGCAACATACAACCTTCTAGTGGGCAAGATCCTGAAATCCTCTAAGTCATGGACCAGCTAGGGCTGTCACCCACAACATAGATCTCTCAGGTAGGCAACTCTTGCCAATTGCATCATATGCAACTCTTGATAAGATGTCATATGCAACTCCTTGCCATGATCATCTCCATGCCTCAAGGTACTAGATCCCATCTAGATCACCTTGTTAAGTCCGACCCAAAGCAAACACGATGAATATGCACCCTGCTAGGGCAGACCCACACATTCATCCTTCACGCTTCCATGAGATAGACGGTGCACCACGCTAGGGTGTGCCCACACTTGGTCGATCAAGCTTGTCGCATTTGGAAGGCATCTAAAACTTAATATTTAATGAGGGATTTGGTTTTTATATACATATACATATCCAATCACCACAATACATAGTACGTATCATATACATGCTATATCCCACAAAAAACATGCAAAACGATAAAAGTGATGATTATGGCCATCCTAATGTGATTCCTCAAGCCAAGAGGAATCACGGTCATCTAGGTCTACATCATACGCAACCTGTACAAGATGAACATATGTGCTTTGCCTTCCGAGTTGATCAACTCATCATATGAATGATCTGGTCTCTCTGGCCAGTCGTCTAGGTGCCACCTGCCGATCGGTTGGCTCCTCCAACCGATCGGTTCGCCTAGTCGTCGTGCATCTCTTCATGGCCGCCACCCACTCATCTCGATCCTCGAACCGGTCATCAACCGATCGGTTCACTCCTTGAACCGATCGTCTAGAACGTCAACTGATCGGTTCACGCCTTGAACCAATTGTCTCAGCTGTCGTCTTGATATCCTCCGTTCTTTGACATAACATGAAATAAAATCTATCCTAATATTACATTGCTTAAAAGGGAAACCCCGAGTTACATTCGGGGGGAGCAAAGGTAGGAAAGAATCTTGAATTATTTCGAGTTACATCAGGAATAGGAGAGGGAAGATTGGTGCGCAGACCGAGATGCAAGCAACCACATACAACCATACACAGATAGGGTTTATTAGCCATAACCACGCTATACATCCACCACAAAACTCGTTTAAGGGCGATGTGTATCGAGTGCATTTATAATACATATCATATATGTAAATTGGGATTTGTGGATTTAGGATTGGACATGCATAAAGCCAATTTTATTCGCATCGTATGCAATAAATAAAGGCGACAAACCAAAATCAATCATATCAATATTCCTAAAATATAGAGCAGTTGACGCGGCTCTGATACCACTGTTGGGTTTTAGGGGAGGCAGAGAAGGCAGCAGAAACAAAAATTTTCTCCCCCAAACCCGGAATAAGGAAACGCGTCAACGTCTATATAATAGGAAAGGATGGTTTGTGGAATCATACCTTGTCCCGAGGCTTGCTCGGCGACAATGCCTCGCGCCTTGCACGGTCTTCAAATCCGGTCTTTGACGGTGTCTATGCAGCTCCTGGTCGCACCGGGACTGACGACTCCTGGTCTCACCGAGACTGTCGGGATTAACAGTTGTCCTCCTGAGCGGCAGAAACCTCCCGCCTCTGAAGTAGTCCACACGGACCACTTGGAACTCCAATCTCCTTGTCTCACAAGGAATTGGAAGGACTCACACCCTACTGTTAACGTACTAGTCGCCAACACACTCTCCTGCTGCCAGTTGCAACTGCAGTTGTATTTCCCTTATTGTGCCTCCCTTTTCGGGTAGCACTTGCTCGAGCTCTCTCTCGGTTACCAAAACTAGATAACGACAACTTTGTAGAGCAACTGGTTGCACTGAGCTGTACTTTGAGAAGCCCCCAATACCCCTATATATATATGAGGGTCATGGGATATGGTTCTGTATCCTGGGCAATATGGGACTAAAGCAGGAGTAGAAGGGTTCGAGATTTTCCACCAAAAACAACCAACTCGCAACCTGAACCGATCATTTCACAACTGAAACGGTCGGTTGGGGATCTGAATCGGTCGGTTGACACCTCAACCGATCGGTTGGGACCCATGAACCGGTCGATTCACTTCTGAACCGGTCGGTTCGTGGTCCTGATCAGTTCCCGGTTGTCTTTCCAACTTTTGTTTCTAATTGGTATCAAATACCAATCCTTGTTCCAATCAAATTGGGCAAGTGAAACATAAGGAAAATTCTCACCAATCCTACTTTCCCAAGTTGCTCGGTTGCACCATTTGAATCGATCATTTCAACACTTGAAGCAATCGGTTCACCCAACTGAGCCGATCAGTTCATCACATGAGTCGATCGGTTGGGAGTGCAGATTGTGCAGAATCAGTCAATTGCGATTTCAATCAATTCGATACTCTAATCAATTTGTCCAACACCTTGAACACTATGATTTTGAGCTATCAATCAATTGAATGTTTAATTGAACTACTAAACTCCTTTAAGTAATCAATCTAAACATTGATTGTGGACAAAACTCCTCTTCCAGGTTAAATCCTATGTGTGTGACCCTACAGGTCCATTTCACGTTGGCAGTGAAAGTCCATAAAACTTATGACTTCACAACCAAAGAGCGGTGCCTAGTCACACATCAGTGCTACCCAAGTGAAAGTAGAAAGTTGGAGAACAACTTTCAATCCTACAATCCGTGAATGGTGTTACAGTGAATGTATAATTCCTTTGTCACTGATATCCCGAATGAACTCAAGGCATGGAACAGTCATCCTGTCAATGTTCATTCACTTTCTTGATCTCAGAGCAGATTGAACGAGATATGTATGACATCAATATCACATACTAATTCACACATGCGTGCGCACGCCTATCTCAATCCTACTCATCAAGTAGCCTTGGATATCAAACTCCCTCAGCAGGGACAAATCCCATATCTATCACTCACCCCTCAAAAGCCCCATGTGTCAAAGCCACCCAATCATCACCTTTATAACAATCCATGTTTCAGGATTGCATTTGATGATGTCAAAGTGTGCCCAACGACATGTGTATCTAAGAATCACACTCACTACCATCACTGTGAGTACTGACTGTGACTACCAAGTCATGGTTCCATGTGTCAAACTCACGCTGGATCTGTCCGGTACACTTATTCTCTAACAAGTACCTATGTGTTTGGTTTGATATCTCTATATCATGACTAATGAGATTCTGTCATCAACCAACACCATAATCTAGTCTTGTGTGTCATTGATGTCTATCTACCTTCCACAATGACATCCGACTAGGGACATAACAAGAATGTACAAACTCTTAGCATCTATATGATCTCATCTTTCAAGTCCTTAACCTGAAATCATACGTCATTGAATATTGTCATTCTCTAGACATTCAATATGTTCTATCACTATCTCATATGACTGAACCAGAAAGAATTGGAAGCTTGCCTTTTATGTTTATCAAATCAATCTTAATGTATCCCACCAATCATCCCATGATTGGCTCTCAGGTCATACATACCAACAGTGCGGCAGGCAAGTAGTAGCGGCGGTGAAGCAGTAGGCGAGCACAGGCGGCGGAGCACTAGGCGGAAGTAGCGGCAGGAAGCAGCGGCGGCAGAGAGATCGATGGCAAAGAGAAATTGCCACACCCTAAACTAATCGGGAATGAAACATAGAAAGGGGAAGAGTCTGTCTCATGTGGGCGCTATTAAGTTAACTATAGACGTCAGTTATTATCGATAACCGATGCTTAAAACAATAGGCATCGATCACAATAAAAAAATTGACACCTATGTTCAATCATAGTCGTCGGTTTCAACTAGAAAAACTGACATATATCTACATAAGCCAAAAAAAAAGTTCTTGAATTACGACCATTTTCGTCAGTTGCCATCGAAAACCGATGCCAATTGGGTAATTTTGGGGGTAAATGTTTTTGCTAGGACAGCGCGTGAACTCACATCGGCGTCGGTTATTATATAAAAACCAATGACAAAAATGGACCTGATTTCTGTCTCGTGAAAAACCTTTAGTCGTCGGTTTCTTATTGCGCAACTGACGCTAAATAAAAAGTGATACTCGTGTTTGGCCGATCTTCACATATAGATGTCGGTTTGTGTATTCAACCGATGTTGTAGAGATTAGGCGTCAGTTTCTTGGATACAACCGACGCCTGTAAATGTGATGTTATAAGCTATTTCTATACCAATGTTCGTTTGTGAAACCCCAGTTTGGGAAATCGGTCTGCACGGCCGCATATACTCCCGTATATACCTATTCAGTCACCCTACCGCACCACATATTATTAATCGGTCCACTAAGCAGTCATGGGCCGCATATACTACTGCTTGGCTGATTAAGCAGCCGATTAAACTCTGCTTTTCAAAAAGCCTACAACTAATGTTCATGCATTTCGTACATACATGCATATATATACACATTTTATTATATATACAAATTGAGATATAGTCATTGAATTATATGTATACATTGTAATACATATAAAAACATTTCACACACATTTGTACATTTATTTGAATACCTTTTGATATATTAATATGTATAGATAAATATACAATATACCTAAATATACAATCACATTTTTGTGCATGTATATATACATTTTGATTTATTCACATTTATACACAATATACATATATTTGTACATTGATTTACCTACATTTTAGTATTTGTACATATATTACAAACACATTCTATATATAGACATATATACATATATAAGCATATCATACATCATACATGCATTATTATATGTTTATAAGTAAATAGATGAACATGCCTACTCTATATATTTTAATTTATGATCTCGCTATATTACTTTATATATAATTAGTTTATTTAAATAAAAAAAATCCAAAACCACATATACTCCCGTATATACTCACTGCTACAGAACATGTCTTTGGTGTCGGTTGTTTAACCCCTTTTAGTGACGGTTCCCAAGCGACGCCTATATGGGCGCCGCTAAAGGTCAAACTCTTCGGTGTCAGTTTTACAACTGACGCCAAAAGACTTCACACTACCGAAAACGTGCCAGCAGGGAAGCTATAGGCGTCGGTTAGGTTTCGTAAGCCGATGCCAAAAGGGTTCACGCCACAAAAAGGGTGGCATCTATGACACTTTCAGCTTCAGTTTACCAATCAAAACCGACGCCATATTCCCCAGACGCCATGGCCGTGCTTCCCTGCACGGCTGTGTTTAGTACTATCGGCGTCGGTTTTGTACGAATAACCGACGCCATTTTCCACCACGGTCGTGCTTTCCTGCACGGTCGGGTTGTTTGTCACATTAGGCGGCGGTTTTATACAATAACCGACGTTGTAGGCCTTTGATGACAGTTTTCTATAAATAACTGACGCCTTCATTTTAATTTTTTTTTTCTTATCAGTTTGCATGCCTGCTGTGGCTGGTCAGCAAGATGAGAACCTACAGTTCAGTTTTCTGAACTGCAAGTTTACGACATCTATTGATATCAGCCAACAAATAGGCCACAAACCTACAAAATCAAAAAAATATACTTTTCACACAAGTAGATACATTGATACATTCAGACTTCAATTCTCACATTCACACATGTAGAAACATTCAAATACATCTATAAACATTCAGATATGTATAAACATTCAGATTCATATAACAAAATACATTTATATTCGCCAAAGGTTATATAGATATATAGGCAGCAAGCCATGAAACAGCAAAAGAAGCCACAATGAAGAGAAGCAGGATACAGATACAATACATAAAGTGTAGCACGCACAAGTGCTTCATATTCATATAATAACATGACAGACTAACACATATATAGTGCATAACAATAGCAGCGCCGAATTTACATACAACACTAGCTTAGTACATATATAGTGGGACTATGGTGACGATCCCACCTGCTAAAACAGGTTACCGACAACTACATGTTATGACTGGAAGGTGGTGATTCAGCAATCGTATGCATTAGCAGGAGGATAAACATATTTCACCACAAATGGTGAAATCTATTTGTCCTCCTGCTAATGCATACGGTTGCTGAATCACGAACTCCCAATCGTAACATGTAGTTGTCGGTAACCTATTTTAGCAGGTGGGAACGTCACCTTAGTCCCACTATATATGTACTAAGCTAGTATTGTATGTAAATTCGGTGTTGCTGTTGTTATGCACTATATATGTGTTAGTCTGTCATGTTATTATATGAATCTGAAGCACTTATGTGTGCTGCACTTTATGTATGTATCTATATCCTGCTTGTAACATCCTAAAATTTTCAAACCTTATAAAATGACCCCAATTTGAAACCCTAATTTGGGTTGCTTTGAAATTAATGATTAAAACATATAATAATGTTATGGTGGTTCCCAAATATGTTACATAAACCAAGTTCGATAATTTTTTTGAACTTAATTGAAAATCAATATCATCAAGATAGCCCTAATTATTAAATAAGTAACATTTGGGGTTTAACATGAAATTTACCCAATAGATGTTCTTTTTATGGCCTAATAATTTTACCCTAAGTTGATGTTGATAATTTAATGATTTATCCAAATTTTATCCTCAAATTCATTGTAAGTCATCCTATATGATAAATTAAACACCAATGCTAAAAAGAGAAATATAATAAGCTAAGATGGTCAAATAAGGAAAATAACTATATCTTTGGGTTCCTTATGTCCCAATTAAGTAATACACGAAGTTTTATAAGATTTGGAGCCTCCTAGATAATCCAATTGAACTTAACAAGAAAATAACCTAAACTTAATATATATATAACCCTAACATATCTAATTTAATCGGGACTTTGGTCCATCTTTTATTTGAGGGTCACGCTGACCAGCTGGGTCAGACTCAGATCCAGAGGCAATGATGCACGAAGGGAGTCCCTCCTTCACCCAACTCCTGCTGTCTCCAGGATGCTACGATAGCAGCATTTTCTCGCCTCCACTCTCTCTCGCTCTCCTCAATGCCGCCCGAAACCACAGATGTTTCCACCATCTCTGAATCTTCCCGATCCAGTTGATCCCATTTTCGATAGGGCTTGGTGCCCTAGACTTCGCAGTCGACAAGGACTCCTCCCCACTCCCCTGTTTCCCATCTCGGTTGGGACTCAAGCCCTCCCTAGGGCATCACCTATATAATCAACCTTGCTAAAATGATCGGGGACCATCAGGAAACCGTTTTCCGCCGCCCGTTTTCTCTCTCGCACCTCCGCATTTGTTTTGCCTACTCGACTTGGCACTTGTCCCCTCCGATGAGCAACAACATCAACTCAGCTACCTCTGACGGCTGGCGACGAGAAGCCAAGACACCCAGAGGTTCCCTGATGCCCCAGGCGTGATCGCAGAATCATCACGAACGTTTCCTACTCATGAATTTCATCTCTTGCTCGGTAAATCTCATTTCCCCTTTTCTTCTTTTTCTACAATTGTTCACAATCCGCATCTAAGGTCGATCGTTGGTCTTGTTTTCTTACGGCTACACCTTCACTGAGTTTCACTGAAGCTACCCGCAACTCCAGTTCTCCTGACCTAGTCTTCCCTTTTGATCTTCGCTCCAGCCAACTCCGATAGGCTCCCCTATTCCTTATCCACCCCTTCTTGGCGACAGGGATTGCTCGGGCTCCAGATCATCAGAGGGGCCATGTAAGATCTCGTCAGGTTCGTCAGGTCTCAAGGAAGGTGCTCAACACCTTGGTTTTCCATGTAGAAAAGCATATCATATTCTGGTCTTCTGGATTCACGGAACCCATATGATGTGTTCTTCTTTGTTTTGGGGGAAAGGATCGTAGGCTTCATTTTCTAGTTTTACCCCCCCCCCGTGTCACACCTATAATCGTCAAATAGGGTATGGGTGTATCGGTCTTTCTGGTTTTGTATTATCCGATCTCCATGAAATTTTAGGTGCTTTTATCTTGCTCCTGATTGGTCAGGCCTTAATAATTCATAACTTCTGATTGGATCATTCTATAGAAACGAGTCCTATATGAAAGTTGATCAATTTTTCGAGATCTATAAGATGCAATAACTTTTAGAGCATGTTTTGATGCCGTTTTTCCCTATTTTAATAAAGAACCCTAAAACCCTAAAAATTAGGTTGAATATTAGTTATTAATGAATGATAATTGTTATAACAGGTTAATTAGGGTTTCTAAGCCTCAGGAACGAGATTAGGGTTTCAAAAACCTAAGAAGGGCATCTAGGTCTTCTCTAAGTGAGAGGTAAGTGGTCCATGCACTTTGAACATAAATATTTGATTGATTGTATATATGTATGCATAATGAATGTTGAATGTCTTATTTACTGTTTTAATTGTTTAAAGTCATTGAATTTATACTAAACTGAATGCCATGTTTAGTTTCAATATTATTGTATCATCTTCATGAACATTAAGAGTAAATTTAAAAATTAAGTTTTAAGAGAAAAGTAAGAGTTTTAAAGAGAAAGATAATGATTAAAAGATAACTTATATAAGGTCCTCACCAAGAAGCTCCTCGGAGAAAAACTAAGAGGCACTTAGGTGCATAAGAGAAGAGGCACTCCGGTGCAACCCAAGAGGCACTTCGGTGCATAAGAGAAGAGGCACTTTGGTGCAAAATACGAGGATTCTTATATAGGTCAAGATAAAAGACTTAATTTAAAAGCAATTGTGTTTTCTTTTCAATGTCTAATGCTTAAAGTTTATTTTCTATTTACATGTTTTCTTTAAGATACAATATGTTCAATTCCACTTACCATTTTGTTTGATGCATGGCTGGGGGCGTGATGCCCACAGGAAAGGAGCAACGTCAAGGACAAAGCTAGCTGAGGACCAGTTGAAGAAGGAGCTCTAGGACATCTGAGACCAGACCTGGTGGGGTGCAAACTATCCTTAGATTAGATTTCCTTTATGTTTATGAATCGTGTGTTTTAGTTTAGTGTGAGTTTTATGAGAAAGTGTGGAATGTTTAAGGAAAATTATGTTTAGATTTGTTTATGTATGAGTTACGTTGAGGACATGAGTATGAGAACTGTTATTGTATCATGTGTTGGTATATATGAACTTTATTTTTATGCAATGATAATCATATTTGTGACATCCCAATGAGATATATGCTTTTGCTTAGTGTTGTGCATGTTTTAGAAATTGGGGTGTTACAATATGGTATCAGAGAGAAAAATATAGTTGTCCACTAGGCTTTTCTCAAAATCTCATATAGCTTATGTTCCCTCTTGTAGATGGCTCCCAAGAAGAGATCTGATAAGGGTAAGGACCACGTAGATGGAGAAGGAAGCTCTTCCAATGGAGAAAGTGATCATAGTGCTTCTGGAGGGGCTAACCCTAATGGTAACCCTAATGTACCTCTAGAAGTGCTCATCAAGGCTCTGACTGATGCTATCACTGGACAACAAGGAAGACCACATCAACTGAGGAACCAGGAGTTGACCTTAGTTGACTTCTTGAAGATCAAGCCTGATTCTTTTGCTGGAGAGGAAGAGCTAGACATGGTGAGCAAAGCAGAAATTTGGTTGCAGAACATGGAGCATTGTTTTCATGACCTAGGTTGCCCTAACCCATCTAGGGTTCGTTTTGGGACTCACATGCTCAAAGGTGCTGCTAGGACTTGGTGGGAGAACTTGCTAGGTTCTCGTGAAGCTGACGCTCCTCCATTCACATGGGAGGAATTCATAGAAGCCTTTAAAGATCATTACATATCTGAGGCTATGATTGAGAAGAAAGAAGAGGAGTTTCGCAACCTTCGTCAATGTGGTGATATGACAGTCACACAATACGCCATGAAGTTCAGAATCTTGCAGAAGTATGGATATTATTATGATGAACGACGCAAGGCAAAGAAGTTCATTAGAGGACTCAAGGAGGATCTTAGCTTTGCTTTGTCTGGACGAGGACACCGCACCGTGCAAGGTTCCCTAGATGCTGCCCTCGAACTAGAAGACAACCCAGGAAGAGCATGGAAGAAGGACAACCACTCCAACAACAACCACCATAATGACAAGAAGAGGAAGGCTCCAGCTGAGGTTGTTTCAAATCAACCTGCCAAGACCCAATGCGCCAAGTGCTCCAAGTATCACCTAGGAGAATGCAGGTTTGGAACCGGAGTGTGCTATGCATGTGGTGAAGCAGGCCACATTAGACCCAACTGCCCCAAGTTTCAAAAGAAAGAGCCCAAAGTCAATGAAGCACCTCGAGAGAAGCGACACGCTAGAATCTTCACCATAGTGGATGACGATGAAGATGATAAGAATGAACAAGGTATGGTTTAAGTTATTAAATCTCTTTGAGGTTATAGTTGTAGTTAGACTTATCTTATGTATGAACATGTGTAGGATTAAGAGTTAAACCTTTTCATGTTAAGGATAAGGAAAACCCTAAGGTGGGTAGAACTCTAAAAATTTCGAGGACGAAATTTTTATAAGGTGGGTAGAATTGTAACATCCTAAAATTTTCAAACCTTATAAAATGACCCCAGTTTGAAACCTTGATTTGGGTTGCTTCAAAATTAATGATTAAAACATATAATAATGTTATTGTGGTTCCCAAATATGTTACATAAAGCAAGTTCGATAATTTTTTTGAACTTAATTGAAAATCAATATCATCAAGATAGCCCTAATTATTAAATAAGTAACATTTGGGGTTTAACATGAAATTTACCCAATAGATGTTCTTTTTATGGCCTAATAATTTTACCCTAAGTTGATGTTGATAATTTAATGATTTATCCAAATTTTTATCCTCAAATTCATTTTAAGTCATCCTATATGATTAATTAAACACTTATGCTAAAAAGAGAAATATAATAAGCTAAGATGGTCAAATAAGGAAAATAACTATATCTTTGGGTTCCTTGTGTCCCAATTAAGTAATACATGAAGTTTTATAAGATTTGGAGCCTCCTAGATAATCCAATTGAACTTAACAAGAAAATAACCTAAACTTAATATATATATATAACCCTAACATATCTAATTTGATCGGGACTTTGGTCCATCTTTTATTTGAGGGTCATGCTGACCAGTTGGGTCAGACTCGGATTCGGAGGCAATGATGCACGGAGGGAGTCCCTCCTTCACCCGATTCCTGTTGTCTCCAGGATACTACGATAGCAGCATTTTCTCGCCTCCGCTCTCTCTTGCTCTCCTCAATGCCGCCTGAAACCACAGATGTTTCCACCATCTCTGAATCTTCCCGGTCCAGTTGATCCCATTTTCGATAGGGCTTGGTGCCCTAGACTTCGCAGTTGACAAGGACTCCTCCCCACTCCCCTATTTCCCATCTTGGACGGGACTTCAGCCCTCCCTAGGGCATCACCTATATAATCAACCTTGCTAAAATGGTCGGGGACCATCAGGAAATCGTTTTCCGCCGCCCTTTTTCTCTCTCGCACCTCCG
Source organism: Alisma plantago-aquatica (assembly GCA_963693085.1). NCBI lineage: Eukaryota > Viridiplantae > Streptophyta > Magnoliopsida > Alismatales > Alismataceae > Alisma > Alisma plantago-aquatica. Next base: position 93,178,988 of record OY856412.1, read on the forward strand.
CATTTATTTTGCCTACTCGACTTGGCACTTGTCCCCTCCGACGAGCAGCATCATCAACTCAGCTACCTCTGACGGCTGGCGACGAGAAGCCAAGACACCTAGAGGTTCCTTGATGCCCCAGGCGTGATCGCAGAATCATCACGAACGTTTCCTGCTCATGAATTTCATCTCTTACTCGGTAAATCTTGTTTCCCCTTTTCTTCTTTTTCTACAGTTGTTCGCAATCCGCATCTAAGGCCTGTCATTGGTCTTGTTTTCTTACGGCTACACCTTCACTGAGTTTCACTGAAGCTACCTGCAACTCCAGTTCTCCTGACCTAGTCTTCCCTTTTGATCTTCGTTCCAGCCAACTCCGATAGGCTCCCCTGTTCCTTCTTTGCCCCTTCTTGGCGGTAGGGATTGCTCGGGCTCCAGATAATCAGAGGGGCCATGTAAGATCTCGTCAGGTTCGTCGGGTCTCAAGGAAGGTGCTCAACACCTTGGTTTTCCATGTAGAAAAGCATATCATATTCTGGTCTTCTGGATTCACGGAACCCATACAATGTGTTCTTCTTTGTTTTGGGGGAAAGGATCGTACGCTTCATTTTCTAGTTTTACCACCCCCCCCCCCCGTGTCATGCCTATAATCGTCAAATAGGGTATGGGTATATCAGTCTTTCTGGTTTTGTATTATCCGATCTCCATGAAATTTTAGGTGTTTTTATCTTGCTCCTGATTGGTCAGGCCTTAATAATTCATAACTTCTGATTGGATCATCCTATAGAAACGAGTCCTATATGAAAGTTGATCAATTTTTCAAGATCTATAAGATGCAATAACTTTTAGAGCCTATTTTGATGTTGTTTTTCCCTGTTTTGATCAAGAACCCTAAAGCCCTAGAAATTATGTTGAATATTAGTTATTAATGAATGATAATTGTTATAACAGGTTAATTAGGGTTTCTAAGCCTCAGGAATGAGATTAGGGTTTCAAAAACCTAAGAAGAGCATCTAGGTCTTCTCTAAGTGAGAGGTAAGTGGTCCATGCACTTTGAACATAAATATTTGATTGATTGTATATATGTATGCATAATGAATGTTGAATGTCTTATTTACTGTTTTAATTGTTTAAAGTCATTGAATTTATACTAAACTGAATGCCATGTTTAATTTCAATAATATTGTATAATCTTCATGAACATTAAGAGTAAATTTAAAAATTAAGTTTTAAGAGAAAAGTAAGAGTTTTAAAGAGAAAGGTAATGATTAAAAGATAACTTATATAAGGTCCTCACCAAGAGGCTCCTCGGAGCAAAACTAAGAGGCACTTAGGTGCATAAGAGAAGAGGCACTCTGGTGCAACCCAAGAGGCACTTCGGTGCATAAGAGAAGAGGCACTTCGGTGCAAAATACGAAGATTCTTATATAGGTCAAGATAAAAGACTTAATTTAAAAGCAATTGTGTTTTCTTTTCAATGTCTAATGCTTAAAGTATATTTTCTGTTTACATGTTTTCTTTAAGATATAATATGTTCAATTCCACTTACCATTTTGTTTGATGCATGGTTGGGGGTGCGATGCCCGCAAGAAAGGAGCAACGTCAAGGACAAAGCTAGCTGAGGACCAGTTGAAGAAGGAGCTCTAGGACATCTGAGACCAGACCTGGTGGGGTGCCAACTATCCTTAGATTATATTTCCTTTATGTTTATGAATCGTGTGTTTTAGTTTAGTGTGAGTTTTATGAGAAAGTGTGGAATGTTTAAGTAAAATTATGTTTAGATTTGTTTATGTATGAGTTACGTTGAGGACATGAGTATGAGAACTGTTATTTTATCATGTGTCGGTATATATGAACTTTATTTTTATGCAATGATAATCATATTTGTGACATCCCAATGAGATATATGCTTCCTCTTAGTGTTGTGCATGTTTTAGAAATTAGGGTGTTACACTGCTTCTCTTCATTGTGGCTTCTTTTGTTGTTTCATGGCTTGCTGCCTATATATCTATATAACATTTGGCGAACACTTGCATATCATGCATAGCTATGTCATGGCCGTCCTGCATAGCCTGTATTCTTTGGTGAACGCCTGCATATCCTCTTGGACCCATTGTGTGGTTGTAACATGTAGTTGTTGTTGAGCATCGCTGATAGCCTAGTTAGTTAGCGCATTGATTTGGTTAGTAACAATAAAGGTTAATCTTGAATAGGTGAATACATAAAAACGTATATTAATTAAATTGGGAGTGGCGCTTAATACCTTGAATTCATCTATTTTTCTTTGGGTAACAAACTCCTCCCAGTATTTGGGGTCCAAGTAGTTCCATTGTTGTGTGGCTTCCTTCTTCCTATATTTATTTTTCAAAGAGAATACAAACAAAAATTATTAGTGTAGAGTTAGTGAAATACTGATCAATGTCTAGAATTGGAATCAATCAAGAACCTATTCTCAGCATCGCGTATGTAATCTCAGGTGAGATTGGTCCTATAGTTCCTTAGCACCCTCCCACAACATTTAGCATTTGCTTTAACTAGAAGATAATGAAACATCAAATCAGAAAATGATATTGATATTAAAAAATCAAACATTTAGCTTCAATAAAAAAATATAAACATGCATGCCTCTAAAATTGTGATCTTTTATCAATTAACAATCCTTCATTGTGATCTCCGCGCTCATATAAGTCATCATTAGCTTCAATATTTTGTGGAGTTTGCAACCCAACTGAGAATGGACTGGAGTCATCATATTTATCATAGTACTCTTCTTCATCTATAGGATCTTCAATGAACTATCTTTTACCATGAAGAACAACCGACCATTTATCATTTGCAGGATCATTGATATAGAATATTTGTTTCTCCTGTGATGCCAATATGAATGGTTCACCCTTCTCGCCAATCTTTTCAAAGTTCACTAAAGTGAAACCCAATTCATCCACTCTAACTCCTTTGGTGTTATCAACCCAATTATATTTAAAGAGCGGAATTCTGAAATCTATGTAGTCAAATTCCCATATGTCTTCAATGACACCATAATATGACATTTTAGCTTCACGTGGACTCTTATCCTTTGCACTTGAAAAATACATAGTCGACGCTTGAAGAGTGACCCCACTGTTTTGTACGACACTCTTATCATCTTGGCGCTTTGTGTAATATGTGAACCCATTAATTTCAAACCCTTCATAAGACATAACATTCGGTTTTGGTTTAAAGGTGAGGCATTTGATAGTTTCCGTAATATCACTTGGTGCTTGAGATAGTTGATTTAAGACTATATCTTCAAACCACTTAGGAAAAGTCTTATTATGCTCTCTAGCAAGCCACATTGAACTTGCTCAAGGATGTTGTCTCTTGATGAAATTGGTATGTTCCTCGATATAAACACTCACTTCGTCCATGTTGTGTAAAATATACAAGTGACCTTGTTCCAACTGCTCATGGCTGATTACTTTCACCCGTGATCCCAAATTCCTTTGCCCTCCTCAATATTCTTGTCATTAATAGGAGTGTTATTACCACTCAGAAAGTCATTGCAAAAATCCATAACCTCTCTCGCCACATAACCTTCAATAATACTCCCTTCAGGCCGATAACGGTTTCGAACATCACCTTTAAAAATGCTCATGTATCGTTCAAAGGGATACATTCAATGTAAGAAAACTGGTCCCAACATTTTCACTTCCCTAGTCAAGTGGACAACAAGATGTACCATGATATTAAAGAACAAAGGAGGGAAATACATCTCAAGATGACATAGGGTAACAACCACTTCTCTTTGCAAATTATTGAGAGTATCAGGGTCAATAACTTTGCTGCATAGACTGTTGAAAAAGAAACAAAGTGTGGTGATTGCAAATCTTACATGCTTCGGCAATATAGATCGAATTGCCACGGGCAATATTTGTTGCATTAGAGTGTGACAATCATGAGATTTAAGACCTATCAACTTCAGATCTTTCATTGATACCAATCTACATATGTTAGATGAGTAACCCTGTGGCACCTTAACATTTACCAAGCATTCACAAAAAGCTTTATTCTCCTTTCTAGACAACGTGTAACAAGAGGGAGGTAAGTATGTTCTTTTATTACCCATTTCACATAATTCTGTTAATTCTGACCTTATTCCCATTTCACGTAGGTCCAGTCTAGATTTTATCCCATCTTTAGTCTTACCTGGTATATTTAACAGAGTACCAATGATGCTATCAAAGACATTTTTATCAACGTGCATTACATCGATACAATGTCTGACTGTCAAAGAATTCCAATAAGGAAGATCCCAAAATATTGACTTCTTCTTGAATGAAGAATTGTCACTCTGTGTGGCCATACTACATTGTGATTTCTTACCAAATTCATTGACAATGTATTTTACTCTTTCATAAACAACATCCCCTGGTATAGGTTTAGGTGCACTCCGTTCATCATTCCATCCATTGAATGCTTTGCGCTTCCTGCGATACGGATGGAATTTTGAAAGAAACCTTCGATGACCAAGATATACAGTCTTGCCGCCATGTTTTAGTCTTATTGAATCAGTGTTTTCTTCACATATAGGACACGCTTTAGCTCCTTTGACACTATATCCAGACAAATTCCCGTATGCTGGAAAGTCATTAATAGTGCAAAACAACATAGCGTGCAAACGAAATGTCTCTCTTCTTGAAGCATCATAGGTCATCACACCTTCATCCCAAAGTTTCTTTAAGTCATCAATCAGAGGTTCAAGATAAACATCGATATCATTTCCGGGTTGTTTAGGGCCCGATATCAACAACGACAACATAACGTACTTATTTTTCATACACAACCAGGGAGGAAGATTGTATATAACAAGCATGACTGGCCAAGTGCTATGTTGGCTGCTCAATGTCCCGTACGGATTCATCCCATCTGTACAAAGCCCAAGTCTTAGATTCCTATCTTCTTCACCAAATTTGGGGTACAATAGATCAATCTTCTTCCATTGTGGGGAATCAGACGCATGTCGTAGGATCCCATCATTATTTTTCTTAACATCTGCATGCCACCTCAAATTCTCCGCATCTTTCGGATTTGCAAACAAGCGTTGAAACTGTGATATTATAGGTAGATACCACATCACCTTAGTAGGAGAACCAGTTTTGGACTCCCCCGAAGTCATCAATTTATACCATGATGCACCACATTTTGGACAATCTTTCAAATCCACATAGTCCTTTTGAAATAATACACAATCATTCGGGCATGCATGTATCTTCTTGGCCTCCAATCCCATTGGGCACAACAATTTCTTTACCCGGTATATTGAGATTGGCAGCTCGTTTCCTTCAGGAAGCATTTCTTTCAACAAAGTCAACAATGAAGTGAAGCTTTTGTTGCTCCATCTATTGTTAGCTTTCAACTTATACAATCTCAAAATAGTGCTAAACTTCGTAAACTTAGCACAGATTGTGTATAACGGTATCTCAACATCATGCACAATGTTTGTAAAGATAGGAGGTGGATCGGTGTGCTCTACCCTACAACTATCCAGTATCGCATCAACGATGTCTACTGAAACTGGTTCATTCACATCTACATCATCGGAGGCAATTTCTTCTTCCACCCAAGCACTTCTATCGACATCCACTGATTTCGAGTTTGAAATCTCTCCATGCCAGTGCCATTCTGTATAGCCTTGTATGATCCCGTTGCACATGACATGACTTTTGATTTCATCACTAGTGCTGACTTTCAATTTGTTACCGTAATGCCTACATGGACAGTACAACATATCTCCAGGTTCTTTCCTATGTTCCTCGGCAAATCTAATAAATTGATCAAGACCAGATATAAACTCTGGGGTGCAACGATTGCGAATGGACATCCATGATCTATCCATTCTATGATCAAAGAGAAAATAAGTATATATTAGGACAAGATTTTTTTTATTAGGATAAGATTAGGGTCTACGGTTAACAAATACATGTGATGTCATTCTTATATATAATAAATGTGTACCACCTATCCCATCCTTGAACACCTAATCTAACTAGTAAGTGTATAATGTGTGTTGGGTTTTCGAGAAAATTTCAGCAGCATTTCCCCGTTTGTTCTCTAAGTACTTAGAGAACAAACGGGGAAATGCTGCCGAAATTTTCTCAAAAACCCAATACACATTATACACTTACATCCTAAGTGAGATTAGGTGTTCAAGAATAGTCTCAAACCGGGGACTATCCAAGATTTACTCCTAATGAGTAAATCTTGGACGGGTTTCTAGGCCAACAAAATCATATCATTAAGAGCATGGTTTCATGTTAGGTCATCATAGGTCATAATAATCCACTAGAATGGGCATAAGAGTATTAGATCTTGATTCTAGAGTGTACAAGACATAATAGTGACTACTGATTTTGTGGGGTGATATCATTTCATAGGATTTATAAATTCAAATTTAACAAGTATACAAGTTGCATCATTTTAATACTCTAAAGGTGACTAGTGGGTCATAGCACATAAAAGACGGCATTACAAGGAATGTAAGCAAGCTAGATCAATTAACACTCATCTCAAGGAAACATTAATTACTGAGGGGACCAAGAAAGAGTGCTTTTAATCAGGGTTTTGGGGGAAGTTTACCTCTGTTTGAGCCCAGTTGGGCGTCAGCAGGGAGAGAGGGCGAGACGGAGGGTAGGCGAGTAGGCAGGCAAGCAGGCAGGTGAGTAGGCGATGGGCAGGGAGACGGCGGGCAGCAGTAGATGATCAATTAATTCCTGAAACATAGTATAGAATATGCATTATACAGTAGTAGGCAGTACATTATATGTACAGTATACCGTTATATGTATTGCAAACTACAAAGTACATCTACATAGACAATACATTAGTTGAACGCATAACAATACAAGAAAAAATAAGGTATGAATGTATGTATAGGTACAAGTATAATGTATCAGTAAATATTAGTGGTTGAGTTCATAGTAGAGCATCAATGTATGTACAAATGATAAATATGTAATGTAGGTGCAGCAGTTCATACATAAAGTAGTTCATACATAAAGATGTAAATAGGTGCAGCATTACATACATACATAGCTCATATGAAGTAGGAACAATTTTGATGCATGTACAACTCAATTAAAAATGAGAAGAGTAGGAAAAAGCAGGAAGAGGGGTAGGGGGCCAGGAGCAGGAGCAAGGAGCAAGCCGGAGAAACCCTATTGTCTAAGCAGGAAGAGGAAGAAGAAGGGTACCAGGTGAGCGAGTGACCAGGAGCAGAGCGCCGGCGAGGAGAGAGCAGTGACGGTGAGGAGAGTAGCGTCGGCGGTGAGCGGCCGAGCGACCAGGAGGCAGTGTCGGCGGTGACCAGGAGACAGTGTCGGCACCGGAATCGCCAAATCAAACAGGGGGAAGGAGCGGCGGCGGGTGCTTGCTCACCGGAATCGGTCGTTGCAATAGGAGCACCAGGTGGTGGCGTGCAAGCAGGGGGAAGGAGCGGCGGCGGCGGAGGGTGCTTGCTCACTGGAATCGCCAGACCTAAAATTGACACTCAATTGCAGTGAAACAGAGAAAGGGGAAGAGTCTGCTTCATGCGGGTGCTAATAAGTAACCAATCGGCGTCGGTCATTACACAAAACCGATGCCAAAGCAAACAATGTCGGTTGTTCTGTAGATAACCGACGCCGATTCATCTTAAGCGTCGGTTGATAGGAAAAAACTGACGTCCAAATTAGACAATCTGATTTGGCGAGAACAATTATCAGTGTCGGTTATCAAAGGATTGACCGACACCAAAAGCGGAACTTTTCGTGAAAATATCCTTCTTGAATAGGCGTCGGTGATTATTGAAAACCGACGTTGTATGTGACGCAAATTTTTTTCGCTCGAAATTTGGATTTCGCGGGCAATTTTAGGCATCGATTTGTTATATCCAACCAACGCTGAATACAAAGCGGTACCCGTGTCTGGCTGGTCTTCGATGATAGATGTCGGTTTCCCTAAATATCCGATGTTGACTAATATAGGCGTCGGATTATCTTAATAACCGACGCCCAGAAAAGCGACATTGAATGTTGTTTCTGTAGTAGTGACTCCCGCATATACTCTCGCATACCGCATATACTCTATGCAGTACCCTCTCTGGCCATGCACCGCATACCACTTTCTTGAACCATGTGTGAAACGATCGGTTCACCTACCACAGTGTATCAATTCATGGAAATTTCAGACCCTTCTACTCCCGCTTTAGTCCCACATTTCTCGGGGCTGAGATCCCTGACCCTGACCCCTCCTATATAGAGAGGGATATTGGGGGCTTCTCAAAGAGAATAGCTCAGACAATGCCAGTTTCTCTACAAAGTTGTCCTCTCCGGTTGTGAATTGGGAGAGACCGAGCAGGTGCTACCCGACTAAGGAGGCACAATGAGGGAAAGATAACTACATGACGACAACTGGTGGCGAGAGAGCACGTCGGTGACTAGTATGTTGACAGAAGGGGATGACTCATTCCAGTGTCATATAGGACAGGACAACAGGAGTTCCTAGTGGTCTATATGGACTACTACAGAGGTAGGAGATTTCTACCGCTCAGAGGACAACCGTCAATCCGTCAATCCGGGTGTGACTAAGAGCTTCACAGACGCCATCCAAGACCGGAGGTGAAGACCGCACTCACCGCAAGGTTACATCACCGAACAAGCCTCGGGACAAGGTACGCCTATACAAACCATCCTTCCTACTGTATAGATGTTGACGAGATCTCCTTAGGTTATGTGTTTGGGGAGAAAATTTTTGTTTCTGCTTCCATCTCTGCCTCCCCAAAAATCCAACAGTGGTATCAGAGCCATGTCAATGTTCTATACTTTAGGATAATTGATGTGATTGATTTCTGGTTTGTCACCCTTTTATTTATTTCATACGATGCAAATAATTAATTGGCTTTATGCATGTCCAATATAAATCCACAAATCCTTATATATACATATATGATATGGTATATAAATGCATTTGATACACGTCGCCCTTAAATGGTTTGTGTGGTGATTGTAGCGTGATTGTGGCCATAAACCCTAAATCTGTGTGTGGTTGATTGTTGTTGCTTGCATCTCGGTCTGCGCACTGATTCCCTACCTCCTATTCCTGATGTAACTCGAGATAACTCTAGATTCTTTCCTACCTTTGCTTCCCCCCAATGTAACTCGGGGTTTCCCAACACAATTGTAAATAGGATTAGTTTATTTTCTATCATGTCAAAGAACAACGAACACCTGGAGGATCGAGACAATCGTCTCGGGTGTGAGACGATCAACTGGTGGACCAAGGCAGCCAATTCCTAGATAGAGATGAGCGGGCGGCGATCTGAGAAGATGCACGATGACTAGTGAACTGATTGGCTGGAGGTGCCAGTCGATCGGTTGGTGGCACCCAACCGACTGGCATGATGGCGAGTTGATCAATCATGGAGATGAGTTGATCAAACCCAGAACGGCAAAGCACAGAGTTCATCTTGTACATGTTGCATGATATGTGGGCCTAGATGACCGTGATTCCTCTTTGCTCGAGGAATCACATTAGGATGGCCATAATCATCACTTTTATCATTTTGCATGTTTTCTGTGGGATATAGTATGTATATAATATGTACTATATATTGTGGTGATTGGATATGTATATGTACATATAAGACCAAATCCCTCAATTAATATTAAGTCTTAGATGCCTTCCATTAGTGGCACATATGAAAAACTTGGTCGACCAAGCATAGGTTACGCCAAAGTGTGGTGTGTTGTCTATCTCATGGAAGTGTGATGGTGGACATGTAGGTTCTGCCAAAGCAGGGCGCATGTTCATCGTGTCGGCTTTTGGGTTAGACTTAACTGGTGATTCTTAGAGAGTCTAAGCTCTAGAGGCACGGGATGACCATGGCAAAGAGTTGCACATGGCACCCATCTGAAAGTTGCATAGGATGCAATTGGCAAGTGTTGCCTACCTAAATAATCTAATTGTGGGCGATCAGCCAAAGCTGACTCATAATTGGATGAAATATGGATCTTGGACCCACTAGAAGGTTGTACGCTGCAATCTTCCAAATTGATGGTGAGGGCTATCAATTTGAATCAAAATAGTGGGAGCGGTAATTAATTAAAGACCTAATTAAATATCATCAAACTTTATTCAAATCAAATCAAATCAAAAAATGAGTTTTTGACAAATGCAATTTTTCTCTTGTAGAATGGCAAAAGAATCATCTTTTAAATCAAGCAAATTAATTGAGAACAAATTCCATAACTGGATGAGGATTGTGAGAAGTGTTATGCACAATCCATATATACTGGTGGCCTTAAAATCCATTCTATGTACGCTTAAGGCGTTGTTTGAGGCTGATAAGAAGAAGGATAGTTCCTTGATAGAGATCAATGGAATGGAATCCAAGGACAAAGGTGAGGGAGAAAAGGGTTCTCTCGCCAAACCAATGTCCAATTCTTCTACGCTCAAAACATGGAGAGGATGGAGGGAAAGATGGAAGAAGAATCACGAGATAGAGATCTCTACTTCTGGTGTATACGTTTTAGAGATTAACTTTACTACTTCTTTGTCATGGGTACTTGATACCAGATGCGAATCTCACATTTGTTCCAATGTGAAGGATCTTAAAAGAAGTAGGCCTTTAGGGAAAGGCGAGGTTTAACTACATGTTGTCAATGAGGCAAGGGTTGTCGACAATGTAGTAGGAACCTATGAATTATCTCTAGCCAGTGGGCTGATAGTAGAGTTGCAGAATTGCTATTATGTACCTACCATAAATAGGAATATCATTTCTGTTTCTTGTTTGGACAAGGATGGTTTTGAATTTCTTATTAAGAATGGAAAGTGTACCATTTCTAAAGATGGGATCTTTTATGGCAGTGCCCCAATGGCTTATGGTCTATACTTGATAGATCTAGAGACAAATGTATACAACGTAAACACCAAAAAGCAAAAACCCAATGACTCAAACAAAAAATATCTTTGGCATTGTCATCTTGGGTACATAAATGAGAAGCACATTTCTAGACTCCATAAAGATGGTTATCTAGACTCTTTTGATTATGAATCAATAGAGACATGTGAATCTTGTTTGTTGGGCAAGATGACCAAGACTCCCTTTTCAGGTAAAGGTGAGAGAGCTAGTGATCCATTAGGACTCGTACATACTGATGTATGTGGGCCTTTTAGAACTAATGCCAGAGGTGGGTATCAATACTTCATTAATTTCACTGATAACTTCAGTAGGTATAGATATGTGTACCTAATGAAACATAAGTCAGAAACCCTTGAAAGGTTCAAGGATTTCATGAATGAAGTACATAACCAACTTGGTAAAAGTATTAAAGCACTTCGATCCAATCGAGGTGGAGAATACTTGAGCTAAGAGTTTGAGGACCATTTGTAAGCCCATGGTATCGTATCACAATGGACTCCGCCTAGAACACCACAACATAATGGTGTGTCTGAAAGAAGGAATCACACTTTACTTGATATGGTGCGATCAATGATGAGTTTTGCCAAACTTCCTATTTCCTTCTGGGGTCATGCTCTTGAAACCACCGCATTTACACTTAACCGCGTACCATCTAAATCAGTTCAAAAGATGCCATATGAGATATGGACTGGGAAGCGTCCATGTGGCATACAACTCATAAAAACATAATTAACTAATGTGGAAGCGTTCTCTAAGCAGCGAATTACTGAAAATCACTAAAAATTAAAACCTTTTTACCAAGAGGTCCATCAAATGAAAACTTACTCACATAGAACAAAAGTAACACATTTACATTCTGTTTTTGAAAGTACATATCGTGTATCATCTCTTTCTATGAATTACAAGCATCAGGTGCCCTGTTAAACTAAGCACAGGCAATATGAAAATCTCGAGGCATTGAGCCAAAATCTCGAAAGCACTACTACTACTCCGAGGATCTGAGAGTACAGAGACGACACATAGGACTCTGTCTACATCTATACAAGGCATAATAGCCAGTGTCTCCACCAGAGACTTCACTACTGTCCCTGCTACTGTTGTTGTTGTCCTTCTCTTACTGAAGGATTCATGTATCCTCGTCCGCGACCACCTAAAAATGTAGTTCCCACGGGGGTGAGACAATTGTAAATTGCCCCAACGAGAGATATAACTCTCCGCCAGTAACATTATTATTGCAGCTTAAGAAGATAAATATGAACAGAGGAATCATATTTGTTTGACAGCAGTTAATTCAATGTCTAACATATTAGAACATTATTCTTATCAAAAGCATTGCATCTATAACTTGATAGAGCAATATGTCACTTATCCATTAAGGAACATGAAGAATATGTATAACATTTATTCACTATAAAATCATTTCCACAACATTAACTCTCTTCAGGCTTAGATCATATATCTAATGCTTAACATTGTCATTGTGGAGTCATGGCCTATAGCCATACTCTTTTCACAAAGTATTGGGATCTTAATCCCTCAACTCATCAAGTACATTTCCACTTCTTAACAAGTTCATCATCATGATTATAGAATCTGGGTATTTAAACACATATCTCATCATAGAACACTTGTTACCACTTATTAGGTAACTTAATACCTTCAGATCATCTGACCAAGGACATCATGATTCTTGCTACACAATGTATTGCACATAGTACACAAAGCATATGAAGGCTTATAAAGCCTATAAAACATTCTCAATAAACAAAGCATCATAGCTCATACCTGGCTATACTCCTCATCTCATCATCCATGCATGATTAGTATTCATGATAACATTTATAATGCTTTCATATCAGTATCATACAACACTAAGTAATATCACTATTCCCTCTTTAGGGTTCATGGTTTCTCTTTCATATCATAACCATACAACACTAAGTAATAACACTATTCCCTCTTTAGGGTTCATGGTATCTCTTTTATATCAGCACCCTCCATTAGGGTTTTCCATAAATAACCACTTGGGTTCTTAAGATCATATTATTAATGATAAGCCCAATTTCATTGCTTCTCACAGCTAGAAGCCAATATTGATATCATAAGTATTCAAACATACTTATTTATTCTCATCATTCATCATTGAATGTATTATCAACACAAAGTATGGGTTTCTCTCTCATCTTTATCGAAATATGATTGTATCATATTCTATTGATTTGAATTAACCTTTTCATAAGGCATGTTAGCCTACATTCATCAAGGTGCATTTTATCTCAATATAACAATTGACATGACACATTTCATGTGTCATCCATTCCAATTATAATGGACTTATAACATATCAAGGTATATCATAATTGGGGTGTTGGATGTGTTATCTATCATATCTTGATGTATCACTTCCCTCAACACCTTCATCTTACTTGAGTTCATCCACTTAGCTTGTATTAGGGTATTCCCCATCCTAATACTTTATGCACTAGATCATCACATTCATCATGCAATGTATTGGTCATAGTTCATCTATTTAGAAATACAACCATTACCAATGATATGGACTCATCCTTGAGTCAGGAACTATTAATGTAAGGATATCCATTATCAACCCCTCTAGGTGTTACATTTGTCAATACATGAATCACTATTCCATTAATAGGAATAGGATTTCCTCAATTATAATTTGAGGTTCACTTAGCATCTCACATATAAATGGATTTCACCTAGGCTCACTCTTCATTAGAGTTTCACATAACATCCTTCTATATCAGGGTTTCACCTAGTATTATGTGAAATTAGGATTTCACAACACATCACCCAGTGATAAGACTTCACATAGAACTAGTAGCACTACCCTATATTAGGGTTTCATGCACCTTTACCCCATTTTAGGGATTAAGGTTTACTATTCATAGCCAAGTAGGGTTTCTCTTACCTCATACCCAAATCAGGGTTAGGATGTACAATTCCCATTAAATTAGGGCTTCTTTCATTGTTACACTAAGTTAGGGTTACATCATCCTAGATTATGGTTTCATTGAGCTTTACCCTTAAATTAGGGTTTCACATAACCTTGCCCTAAATTAGGATCAAGGTACATCAATCTTTTCAATGAAGATTTCATGATCTCATATTACATGTTTGTTCATAATGAGAGAATTAGGGCTTATTAAATAAACCATCATCTCTCCCATTCTCTCTCCCTCTCATCCTCTCTAGAGTGTTAAATATTCCAAGATTAATCTAGGTCAACTCTTCACTTGAGTACACATAGCTAGGGTTAACCTCCATAATCATCATTGGTCTACATCATTAATACAATTATCTGATTGACCTTTGATCATATTAGGTGTCCAAATGGTTTAACCAATTTGAACTTCAAAAGGTCTTAGTCACTTAGACCTCAAATTGTCTTGGTCACTTAGACCTCAAACGGTCTTGACCAATTAAGTTCAAATGGTTTGAAACTGTTTCCCAAAGTTAGTTCTTGAAACCATTTAGACAACACATCTTGAAACCAAATGAACTTGAGGCTCCAAACGGTTTGAGACCGTTTGGTCCCAAACGGTCTTAAGAACGTTTGGTCCAAACCTTCTCAAAACCGAATGGACCAAAAAGGGTCTTCAACAGTTAATCGATTCAAGGTTCCAATCCATGAACCAACTATCAATTGAACCACTAAAGTATTCATCAATTGAACCACTGAATCACCATTAAATTAGACCTTCAATTTAGGGTTTTGAACCCAATTGTACTAGGGTTGATATTCAAGAAACCATCACTTAGGGTTTTGGAACTGAGGAACCATTAATGGTTGACATTGTGAAACCAATTCAATTGAAATCAATGAACCATCATCATTATATGATATGACTTGACCTCAAACGGTCTTGAATGACCCCCAAATGGTCTTGAGGTCGTTTGGATGATCTCCAAACGGTCTTGAGACTGTTTTCCCATCTCATCATCAAAATCCATAACATCCAATTAGGGTTTGGATCATTGGATTGATTATCAAATCACCAATTGATTGCATTTCAATTTAGTATCTTTGGATCTTCATGTTGGGTTTTAGGGGAGGCAAAGAAGGCAGTGGAAACAAAAAAATGTATCCTCCCCAAACCCAGAACAAGGAAACACGTCAACGTCTATACAATAGGAAAGGATGGTTTTTGGAATCATACCTTGTCCCGAGGCTTGCTCAGTGACAATACCTCGTGCCTTGCACGGTCTTCACCTCCTATCTTGGACGGTGTCTGTGCAGCTCCTGGTCGCACCGGGACTGACTGGATTGAAGGCTATCCTCCTAGCGGCAAAAACCTCCCGTCTATGAAGTAGTCCACATGGACCACCTGGAACTCCAATCTCCTTGTCCCATAAGGAATTAGAAGGAGTCGCACCCTCCTATCAGCGTATTAGTCGCCAACACACTCTCCTACCACCAGTCGCAACTGCAGTTGTCTTTCCCTTATTGTGCCTCCCTTATTGGGTAGCACTTGCTTGGGATCTCTCTTGGTTACCAAAACTAGAGAAAACGACAACTTCACAGAGCAACTGGTTGCACTGGGTTGTCCTTTGAGAAGCCCCCAATACCCCTATATATATAGGAGGGTCATGGGACAGGGTTCTCTATCCCGGGCAATGCGGGACTAAAAGCAGGAGTAGACGGGTTCGAGATTTTCCACAAAACAACCAACTCACAACTTGAACCGATCATTTCACAACTGAAACAGTCGGTTGGGGACCTGAGCCGGTCGCTTGACACCTCAACCGATCGTTTGGGACCCATGAGCCGATCAGTTCACTTCTAAACCGGTCGGTTCGTGGTCCTGATCAGTTCCCGATTGACTTTCCTTCTTTTGTTTCTAATTGGTATCAAATACCAATCCTTGTTCCAATCAAATTGGGCAAGTGAAATGCAAGGAAAATTCTCACCAATCCTACTTTCCCAACTTGCTCGGTTGCATCAGTTGAATTGATCGTTTCAACACTTGAAGCAATCGTTTCACCCTGACCATGAGCCGATCGACTCACAACCTGAGCCAACCGGTTCACCAAGCTGAGCCGATCGGTTCATCACATGAGTCGATCGGTTGGGAATGCAGATTGTGCAGAATCAGTCAATTACAGTTTCAATCAATCTGATACTCTAATCAATCTGTCCAACACCTTGAACACTATGATTTTGAGATATCAATCAATTGAGTGTTTAATTGAACTACTAAACTCCTTTAGTAATCAATCTAAACATTGTTTGTGGACAAAACTCCTCTTCCAGGTTAAATCCTATGTGTGTGACCCTGCAGGTCCATTTCACGTTGGCAGTGAAAGTCCATAACACTTATGACTTCACAAGCAAAGAGTGGTGCCTAGTCACACATCAGTGCTACCCAAGTGAAAGTAAAAAGTTGGAGAACAACTTTCAATCCTACAATCTGTGAATGGTGTTACAGCGAATGTATAATTCCTTTGTCACTGATATCCCGAATGAACTCGAGGCATGGAACAGTCATCCTGTCAACGTTCATTCACTTTCTTGATCTCAGAGTAGATTGGAAGAGATATGAATGACATCAATATCACATATTGATTCACACATGCGTGCGCACACCTTTTTTAATCCTACTCATCAAGTGGCCCTGGATATCAAACTCCCTCAGGAGGGACAAATCCCATATCTATCACTCACCCCTCAAAAGCCCCATGTGTCAAAGCCACCCAATCATCACCTTTATAACAACCCATGTTTCAGGACTGCGTTTGATGATGTCAAAGTGTACCCAACGACATGTGTTGAGTGTAGTGATTTCAAGTCTAAGAATCACACTCACCACCATCACTGTGAGAGCTGATTGTGACTACCAAGTCATGGTTCCATGTGTCACTCTCACGGTGGGTCTGTACGGTACACTTGTTCTCTAACAAGTACCTATGTGTTTGGTTTGATATCTCTATATCATGACTAATGAGATTCTATCATCAACCAACACCACAATCTAGTCTTGTGTGTCATTGATGTCTATCTACCTTCCATAATGACATCTGACTAGGGACATAACAAGAATGTACAAACTCTTAACATCCGTATGATCTCATTATTCAGGTCATGAACCTGAAGGCATACGTCATTGAGTACTATCATTCTCTAGACATTCAATATGTTCTATCACTATCTCATATGACTGAACCAGAAAGAATTGGAAGCTTGCCTTTGATGTTTATCAAATCAATCTTAATGTATCCCACCAATCATCCCATGATTGGCTCTCAGGGCATACATACCAACAGACTCCCACTTGCACTGCGAGCCAATCACCCTTGAATCATATTCATAGTGATCTTCAAACATGTCCCACATGTTACTGTGCTCTTGTGCCAACATAGTGAGTAATGGCAACACCTTGTCAAAGTCAGTATAAATTGCATGTCTCTCATCTCTTCATTGTACGTCACACATATGAGATGGAGTTGCCGTAATATGCGATCTAGTATTCCTTTGCTAACCTTTAGCCACATTGCATGATCAAGGATTCCATACTTGTCATCAATAAGCAGAATATCTATAAGTTCATCTCATGAACTTCCAGATCCATATAGTATCCACTGCTGTTCTCCAACACATAGATACTCGGGATTTCCTTTTAAATGGTTTTATTGGAACACTTCCAATTATCAACAAACTTTCACTTTTATATATCCAATATATATTTTGCGATTAATTTTCTGTCCTTTCAGAAGTTCGCATCAATGTAACTCTTTACATTGAACTCTTCCTTATCTCCATAGAACTAGTACTTCTCAAGTACTTATCAAGTTCTCATGGCATTCCAGTAACCCTTACTAGAAGAAGACAGACATCCACTCGTCATGTCTCACATATGAGTTATCAGGATGAGCACATCATATTGCCATGTCCTACATACAAGATGAATAATGAATTTTGTTCTTGCCATGTCGATACATGCAAGATAATGGGATGATTACATACATGATAGATCTATATCTATTCTTAGTGTTCCCATTCTTCATAAAAATTGGACACTTGGCCTTGGGATACTAACTCCATGTAACAAGTTTTCTCCCACTAAATCTGTGCATATTGAACCCTTCAGTACAGATTGCTAATGTATGTTTTCTCTTTTCAGGTCAAGAGGTTTTCAAGAACTATCTCTATAGATCTGTATTCCTATCACATAGGAAATATCTCTATCTTCCTTAAATATAATTTCCACTTTTGGATTTCCATTTTAGAACATTTCCATCACATCAACATGTAGAATGTGAACATGCTCCCACTAAATCACAGATCTCTTCTTTATCTTTGACATATCAGTCAAACCCTTTGACTATATTATCAAAGTAAAGATCCAATTTTGAGTTGCTTGTACTCAATCAATCACATTGATTAGTCCATTGTAACTTATAGACTTCATTTGCATTAATGGATTCATAAACCTTATAGGTTGTGTCACGTACACATCCTTGTTTTATTCCTCATAGGAATGCGGTCTAGTATCCATATGCCAAATGTCTTAGTCATTAAGTTGCAATCAACAAGCATCATCCTTCTCAAAATGCTATCCATGTGTCTTAATAATTAAGACTTATTTGCACTTATGGATTTTATTCCAATGGGTGCTACCATCAAGGTCATACCTTATGGTTCACATGGATGTCATTTAGGATGTAATGGTCATAAACCATAACTCAAAATTCGGTTCCTCATATTCATCTTGATAGTTGACTCATCATATGAACAACTCATCACATAGATAATTGAGGTGTATCTGTTAAGGATATAAGAACTCACAACTCATTGTGATTCTCAATGTCCTTTATTAGTGTGGGTATTCTTTTATTAAGAAGAATTTAGTTATTTGATAATCATTCTCTAACTCCTTAGAGTATGATTCCTTCTTGATTTAGACATCACCATGCCTTAATCATGAGTTCACTATGATACACTATCATAATCACTCAAAAGGATCTCAAACATTTGGTCCAAGTATTTCATTCATTCATCTCATCAAGAATTAACACTTTACCAAATTTGCACTTCATCTATGATAATCTTGAACACTTCAAGATATTCATATTGGTATTTCTCAAAACACCATTTGAAGTATTAGCATTTGTTCCAATAGGTATGTAAATACATCACATGTATCGTACCTAATAGGATAATCATTCTCCCACTACCATTAGTGAAGATTGATTAATCATGTTCAAGATATTCATGTCTCTTACTGGTTCTCTAACCAAAAAAGTCTAGATTTATCCATCATATGGAAACTAGATATGAATTTCTCATGATTTATGCTAATTTGATTGTTTGAGTTATCTATAACTTTTAGGTATAATTTTATCTTATGCATATCAAATACCACAAGATAAACAAGGCATTTCCACAAAGATCATATCTTTAGAAATTGAAACATCTCTTTATTTATTGCCATCATTGTCACACAATATGCAAAATAAAGTGTTTCTATCTATTGGCAAATATGAAATAGCAGTTCATAACTGTATTACATGCCTTTTAGGCTGAAAATAAACTAAAGTACTCCTATCTATGGCGGAAACACTTGCCCCATTTATTGAGTGCTTTACACTTTACATCTTGGTATCATATACCTCAAAAGTGTTACAAGTTTACTTTCATGACACCTTTAAGTAGAAACGGCTGTCGCCTCCTTCTTCTTTTGTTCTTCCAGATAGAGAGGACAATTCCTTTTCCAATGTCTTGGCTTTTGACAATGGTAGCAATTTCCTTTCTTGGTCACGCCTCCCTTTTCCTTGAGAGATGAAGACAACTTGGGATCCTGGCTAGCATCAGAACCTTTCTTAGCTTTGCCCTTGCCCTTGCGCTTGGACTTGCCTTTCTTTCTCGTGATCACCATCACAGACTTAGGCTTGTCCTTCTTCATCTGTATCTCGGTTGTCCTCAACATGCCCAACAACTCTGAAAGTGGCCTATCAAAGTTGTTCATGTTGTAGTTCATCACAAACTGACTGTAGGATTCTGGCAACGATTGCAGTATCACGTCAGTAGCCAACTCTTGGCTCAGTGGAAATCCCAGTCTTGTCAGGTTCTCCACATACCCAATCATCTTGAGTGTGTGAGGACCAACTGGATCTCCTTCTGTCATGACGCACTTGAACAGTGCCCTTGAGACATTATATCTCTCTTGTCATGCTTGATCTTCATACATGTTTCTAAGATGCTGAATCATCTCAATAACACCCATGTTCTCATGTTGTCTCTGCAACTCGTGGTTCATAGAGCACAACATCAAGCACTTTGCATCAATGGCATCATCAGAATGCTTCTTGTAAGCATCCCTTTCTACCTTTAGTGCATTAGGAGCAGGTTCCTCTAGAATTGGAGTATCCAGGACATAGAGCTTTCACTCTTGAGTGAGAACAATTCTCAATGTCCTATACCAGTCGTGAAAGTTTGTCCCATTTAGCTTGTCCTTTTCAAGGACCGATCGCAAAGAAAAGTGATTGTTGTTTGTTTCCATTTGTACTACAAAAGGAAAATATGCAATTTTAGTCCAAAAACTCATTTTTGACTTATTTGATTGATTTGAAAAGTTGACGATATAATTAGGCCTTTAATTAATTATCACTCCCACTATTTTACTTCAAATTGATAGTCCTCACCATCAATTCAGAAGATTGCAGCGTACAACCTTCTAGTGGGCAAGATCCCGAAATCCTCTAAGCCATGGACCAGCTAGGGATGTCACCCACAACTTAGATCTCTCAGGTAGGCAACTCTTGCCAATTGCATCATATGCAACTCTTGATAAGATGTCATATGCAACTCCTTGCCATGATCATCTCCATGCCTCAAGGTCCTAGATCCCATCTAGATCACCTTGTTAAGTCCGACCCAAAGCAAACACGGTGAATATGCACCCTGCTAGGGCAGACCCACATATACATCCTTCACGCTTCTACGAGATAGATGGTGCACCACGCTAGGGCGTACCCACACTTGGTTGATCAAGCTTTTCACGTGTGTCGCATTTGGAAGGCATCTAAAACTTAATATTTAATGAGGGATTTGGTTTTTATATACATATACGTATCCAATCACCACAATACATAGTACGTATCATATACATGCTATATCCCACAGAAAACATGCAAAACGATAAAAGCGATGATTATGGCCATCCTAATGTGATTCCTCGAGCCAAGAGGAATCACAGTCATCTAGGTCTACATCACATGCAACCTGTACAAGATGAACTATGTGCTTTGCCTTTCTGGGTTTGATCAACTCATCACATGACTGATCGACTCACCATCAGGCCGGTCGACTGGGTGCCACCAGCCGATCAGTTGGCTCCTCCAACCGATCGGTTCGCCTGGTCGTCGTACATCTCATCATGGCCGCCACCCGCTCATCTCGCTCCTCAAATTGGTCATCAACTGATCGGCTCACTCCTTGAACCGATCGTCTCGAAGGTCAACCGATCGGTTCACGCCTTGAACCGATCGTCTCAGATGTCGTCAGGATGTCCTCCATTCTTTGACATAACAGGAAATAAAATTCTATCCTATTTTACATTGTAAAAAGAGAAACCTCGAGTTACATCCGAGGGGAGTAAAGGTAGGAAAGAAATCTCGAATTATTTCGAGTTACATCAGGAAAAGGAGATGGAAGATCAGTGCGCAGACCGAGATGCAAGCAACCACATACAACCATACACAGATAGGGTTTATTGGCCATAACCACGCTATACATCCACCACAAAACTCGTTTAAGGGTGATGTGTATCGAGTGCATTCATAATACATATCATATATGTAAATTGGGATTTGTGGATTTAGGATTGGACATGCATAAAGCCAATTTTATTCACATCGTATGTAATAAATAAAGACGACAAACCAAAATCAATCATATCGATATTCCCAAAGTATAGAGCAGTTGACGTGGCTCTGATACCACTGTTGGGTTTTAGGGGAGGCAGAGAAGGCAGCAGAAACAAAAATTTTCTCCTCCCCAAACCCAGAACAAGGAAACGCGTCAACGTCTATACAATAGGAAAGGATGGTTTGTGGAATCATACCTTGTCCCGAGGCTTGCTCGGCGATAATACCTCGCGCCTTGTGCAGTCTTCACCTCCTATCTTGGACGGTGTCTGTGCAGCTCCTAGTCGCACCGGGACTGACGGGATTGAAGGTTGTCCTCCTAGCGGCAGAAACCTTCCGCCTCTGAAGTAGTCCACACGGACTACCTGGAACTCCAATCTCCTTGTCCCATAAGGAATTGGAAGGAGTCGTACCCTCCTGTCAGCGTACTAGTTGCCAACACACTCTCCTGCCACCAGTCGCAACTGTAGTTGTCTTTCTCTTGTTGTGCCTCCCTTATCGGGTAGCACTTGCTTGGGCTCTCTCTCGATTACCAAAACCAGAGAGAACGAAAACTTCACAGAGAAACTGGTTGCACTGGGCTGTCCTTTGAGAAGCCCCCAATACCCCTATATATTGGAGGGTCATGGGATAGGGTTCTCTATCCCGAGCAATGAGGGACTAAAAGTAGGAGTAGAAGGGTTCGAGATTTTCCATAAAACAACCAACTCGCAACTTGAACCGATCGTTTCACAACTGAAACGGTCGGTTGGGGACCTGAGCCGGTCGGTTGACACCTCAACCGATCGATTGGGACCCATGAGCCGATCGATTCACTTCTGAACCGGTCAGAACTGGTCGGTTCGTGGTCCTAATCAGTTCCTGATTGACTTTCCTTCTTTTTTTCTAATTGGTATCAAATACCAATCCTTGTTCCAATCAAATTGGGCAAGTGAAACGCAAGGAAAATTCTCACCAATCCTACTTTCCCAACTTGCTCGGTTGCATCAGTTTAACCGATCATTTCAACACTTGAAGCAATCATTTCACACTGACCATGAGCCGATCGACTCACAACCTGAGCCGACCGATTCACCAAGCTGAGCCGATCGGTTCATCACATGAGTCGATCGGTTGGGAATGCAGATTGTGCAGAATCAGTAAATTGCAGTTTCAATCAATCCGATACTCTAATCAATCTGTCCAACACCTTGAACACTATGATTTTGAGCTATCAATCAATTGAGTGTTTAATTGAACTACTAAACTCCTTTAGTAATCAATCTAAACATTGTTTGTGGACAAAACTCCTCTTCCAGGTTAAATCCTATGTGTGTGACCCTGCATGTCCATTTCACGTTGGCAGTGAAAGTCCATAACACTTATGACTTTACAAGCAAAGAGTGGTGCCTAGTCACACATAAGTGCTACCCAAGTGAAAGTAGAAAGTTGGAGAACAACTTTCAATCCTACAATCTGTGAATGGTGTTACAACGAATGTATAATTCCTTTGTCACTGATATCCCGAATGAACTCGAGGCATGGAACAATCATCCTGTCAACGTTCATTCACTTTCTTGATCTCAGAGTAGATTGGAAGAGATATGCATGACATCAATATCACATACTGATTCACACATGCGTGCACACGCCTATTTCAATCCTACTCATCAAGTGGCCTTGGATATCAAACTCCATTAGGAGGGACAAATCCCATATCTATCACTCACCCCTCAAAAGCCCCATGTGTCAAAGCCACCCAATCATCACCTTTATAACAACCCATGTTTCAGGACTACGTTTGATGATGTCAAAGTGTACCCAACGACATGTGTTGAGTGTAGTGATTTCAAGTCTAAGAATCACACTCACCACCATCACTGTGAGAGATGACGGTGACTACCAAGTCATGGTTCCATGTGTCACTCTCACGATGGGTCTGTCCGGTACACTTGTTCTCTAACAAGTACCTATGTGTTTGGTTTGATATCTCTATATCATGACTAATGAGATTCTGTCATCAACCAACACCACAATCTAGTCTTGTGTGTCATTGTTGTCTATCTACCTTCCACAATGACATCCGACTAGGGACATAACAAGAATGTACAAACTCTTAGCATCTGTATGATCTCATTGTTCAGGTCCTGAACCTGAAGGCATACATCATTGAGTACTGTCATTCTCTAGACATTCAATCTGTTCTATCACTATCTCATATGACTGAACCAGAAAGAATTGGAAGCTTGCCTTTGATGTTTATCAAATCAATCTTAATGTATCCCACCAATCATCCCATGATTGGCTCTCAGGGCATACATACCAACACTTCAAATACCTAACCATACTCAACCCTAGACCTCCAAACGGTCTTGGTTGACCTCCAAATGGTCTCAAGACCATTTGGGTGATTCCCAAACGGTTTTGAAACTGTTTGGGTCAATCAACCCAAAACATCAACTTAATCAATTGAAAAATTCAACACTTAGCCGATTAGGGTTTGCATTTAAGGAATCATTCACAATTGAAACCTTCAAGATAAAACCAATTGAAACCATTGGATCAATATCCAACTACCACAACATATTTCCTCAAACGGTCAACCATCTCAAACGGTTTAGAACCCAAACCTCCAAACGGTTTGTAAACGGTTTGGTCACCAAATGGTTTGGTGAAACTGTTTGCCCTAGATATTTGGGGAGGTGTGCTTATGATGATGTAATCATCATCAAGCTCCAAACCCACAAATTTTGCTGTGATTTCCATGGTGGTTTCATCCCTCAACCAAAATAAATTTTGGAAATGAAGAAAGCATCAACAAATGACAAGGAATTGAATGCAATAATAATATTAAGGGTTCAAGTTATAAAACATGCCTCCAATTGAGCTCCAAAGCTTCAAAATCACGTCAAAAATGGTGGATGCAACTCCTTTCATTATTCCAAGGGTCATCCTCAAGCTTTGAGTGAAAAGGAATGGTTAGAATTGAAGAGGGGATCGAAATAGGAAGAATTCATGCATTGATTTTCGATTTTCACCATGGTTTCAAGGTGAAAGGGGGTCAAGAAGCTTACCAACAGGTTGGGGGTCGTCCTCCTGCTCCTACAAATCTTCTTTCGTCGTTTTCCAAGCAAGGGGAGGAAGTGGGGTCGAAAAAGCCTTTGTTTTGGCTTGTAAAAGGTATTTTTATAAAAATTCAATGAGAGAGAAAATGCTTTATAAAAATTCATTTAATTCCAAAAAAAATTTCACCACTTCTCCCTTGGTTTCTTGCATGCAAAGGCATATCTATCCCCACCGAGATCCCTTCCATTATCCATGAATTAAGGGAAAAGAAATTAAGTACCTTAACCCTTACAATAGTAATATCCATTTTTGAGTGGAAATTCTTTTTCTTATAATAAGGTGAGTGGAATTTTCACCTCCTTAGGATATTCCATGGTCCTTGCAAAACTCAAGGACGTACAAACACATCTGAATCCAACCATTTTAATTTTGGTTGAAGGTACTTTAATTAATACATTTATTTTTGCACTAAATTGAATTAGGGCTTCAATTAGGATTAAATCTTGATTATTTTAATATCAATATTCTCTCTCCTCCAACATAATTCAAATGAGGTGCCCCTCTCATTTTCTTTTCTCTAAATGATTCCAAGAAACATTAGAGACCTTATTGAAGTGGTAATTTGCATATTGAACCCTGGATTTTGGGTAAATTGCACATTACACAAAAACTAGGGTTTTAATGCACAAACATTGCTTTATCAGCTCTTTCTTGGTACTCAGACTACCACAAGCCATACCTCTGCATCATATACAATCTCATGGTGCTTCAACATATGAGGAACATATTATCATGTAAAATTTGCAATTTAACCCTTCAACTTGGGTAATTTGCATTTTAGTCCAAATCAAGTAAAACAATGTTTCAACATTATTGAAAAAGGACCAAAATGGAATATAAGTTCCTCTTGAGTCCTAATTACTTTTCATAAGATAAGATTAAGCATATACTCAACCTTATTAGGAAAATCATCTAGGGTTAACACATAACCCAGGTCAGGGATGTTACAGTCCCAATATGTCTTTTATGAGGATTTGGGGATGTGAGGCATATGTCAAGAAAATGTTTCCTAACAAGCTAAGCCCTAGACCTGATAACTGTTATTTTTTTTGGATATCCTAAGGAGACGAAGGGATACTACTTATACCACCCAACTGACAACAAAGTGTTTGTTGCCAGGGATGTTGTATTCCTTGAGAATGATTTCATTTCCAAAGGAAGCAGTGGGAGGAAAGTGGAACTCAAAGAGGTTCGAGCCCAACAAGAAAACATTGAACCGGTGGATGTACAACAGGAACATAGAGATTCACAAGGTGTTTTTGAATCTCAGTCTCCTCAAATAGCACAAGGACCTCGTAGATCTAGTAGGACACGCCTTGAACCTGAGAGGTTTGGATACCTTGTGACTCAGGAAGGCGATGAGTTGATCATAGATGATGATCCAATTACCTATCTAGAGGCTATGGAGGGACCAAATTCTGAGAAATGGCTTGAGGCCATGAGATTTGAGATGGAATCCATGTATACCAACAAAGTATGGACTTTGGTGGAACCACCCGAAGGGGTAAAACCCATAGGGTGCAAGTGGGTCTTAAAGAAGAAGACCAACATGGATGGAAATGTGCAAACTTATAAAGGCAGATTGGTTACAAAGGGTTTTAGACAAGTTTAAGGTGTTGACTATGATGGAATTTTTTCTCCAGTTGCCATGATTAAGTCCATCAGGATCATGCTTGCTATTGCGGCCTACTATGACTATGAGATTTGGCAGATGGATGTTAAAATCACATTCCTTAACGGGAATATTCATGAGGATGTGTACATGACACATCCTGAAGGTTTTATAGATCCTAAGAATGCCAATAAAGTATGTAAGTTGCAAAGGTCAATCTATGGATTGAAGCAAGAATCTCGGAGTTGGAATCTTTGATTTGATGAAGAAGTCAAAGTGTTTGGATTTATTCAAAATGAAGATGAACCTTATGTGTATAGGAAGGTTAGTGGGAGCATGACTACATTCCTCATATTATATGTGGATGACATACTATTGATGGGGAATGTTGTCTTAGCCTTAGAGAAGGTAAAGACTTGGATTGGGAGTACTTTCTCAATGAAGGACTTGGGAGAAGCATCCTACATTCTGGGAATTAAGATATATAGAGATAGATCTAGAAGGCTTCTCAAACTAAGTCAGAGCACATACATTGACAAGGTGCTGAAGCGGTTCAGCATGGAGAGAACTCAAAGAGAGGCAACATCCCCATGATGCATGGAGTTATCATCTCTAGAGCTCAGTGTCCCCAATCTTGTGAAGTGAGGGAGCGTATGAATGGGATCCCATATACATCAGCCATCAGATCCATCATGTACGCTATGTTGTGCACATGCCCAGATGTCTCGTATGCCCTTAGTATGATAAGTAGGTACCAGTCAGATCCTGGGGATTCTCACTGGACAGCCGTAAAGAACATTCTAAAGTACTTGCGAAGGACAAAGGATCAGTTTCTTGTGTACAGCAGTGAGGAAGAACTGGTTGTAAGGGGTTACACCGATGCGAGCTTCCAAACTGACAAAGATGATTACAGATCGCAGTCAGGATTTGTATTTTACCTAAATAATGGAGTTGTGAGCTGGAAGAGTTCCAAGCAAGAGACAATTGCCGATTCTACTATAGAGGCTGAGTATATTGCTGCTTCGCATGCGGCAAAGGAGGTTGTGTGGATCAAGAAGTTCATCTCTGAACTTGGTGTAGTTCCAAGTAGTTGTGATGTAATTGAGCTTTATTGTGACAACAATGGAGCTATTGCTCAAGCCAAGGAGCCCAGATCACATCAGCGGTCCAAGCACATACTGCAGCGCTTCCATCTCATACGAGAGATCGTACAGTAAGGAGATGTGAAGATTTGCAGGGTACCAACTGAAGACAACATAGCTGATCCACTAATGAAGGCACTTTCACAGCAGAAGCATGACGGTCATGCTAGGTCACAAGGACTGATGTTCCTAGGTGATTGGCTCTAAGTACAAGTGGGAGTTTGTTGGTATGTATGCCCATAGAGCAAGTCATATGATGATTGTAATGAGATACTTTATAAATGATTTGAATAATAATAAAGGCAAATTCCAATCTATATGTTTTAACTATTTTGAGATGATAGTATAACATAATAGATGTCTAGAGAATGACAATACTCAATGATGTATGCTTTCAAGTATGTGACTTGAACGATAAGACCATGCGGATGTTAAGAGTGTGTACATTCTCAATTTTGTCCCTAGTCAGTTGTTATTGTGGAAATAACCATAGACATCAATAACACTAAAGACTAGATTGTATGTTGGTTGATGATAGAGTCTTATTAGTCATGATATGGTGATATCAAACCAAGCACATAGGTACATGTTAGAGAACAGGGTACCGGGTAGACCCACCATAAGAGTGATGCATGGAAACCACGTTTGGTTAGTCAGGATAAACACTTATTGTATTGGTGGTGATTGTGGTTCTTAGACGTGAAATCACTGTACTCAACACATGTCGTTGGGTACACTTTGACATCATCAAACATAGTCCTGAAATATAGATTGTTATAAAGGTGATGATTGGGTGACTTTGACACATGGGGCTTTTGAGGGGCAAGTGATAAATATGGGATTTATCCCTCTTGAGGGAGTTTGATATCCTGGCCACATTATGAGTGAGACTGGAAAAGCATGGCAATACACTTGTAAGTCAATGGGTGACATTGCACTTACACATCTCAGGAAGTCTATTCTGGGATCAAGGAACATGGATTGAATGCTTGTAGAGGATGACATGTCCATGCCTCAAGTTCAATATCGGATATCAGAGACAAAGGAATTATACATTCATTGTAACACCAGTCATGGATTGTAGGATTGAAAGTTGTTCTCCAACTTTCTTTTTTTACTTGGGTAGCATAGATGTGTGACTAGGCACCCCTCTTTGCTTGTGAAGTCATAAGTGTTATGGACTTTCACTGCCAACATGAAATGGGCCTGCAGGGTCACACACATAGAATTTAACCTAGAAGAGGAGTTTATCCATGAATGATGTTTAGATTGTTTACTAAATGTGTTTACTAGTTCAATTAAACATTCAATCAATTGACTTGACTCAGAATCACCAAGTTCAAGTGTTGGACTAACTGATTTGGGTGTCAGATTGATTGAGAATTGCATTCATCGATTTCTACACAACCTGGACTGCCAACTGATCGGTTCAAACTATTGAACCGATCGGCTCAGGCTCAAGTGAGATGACCGGTTCAAGTGTTGAACCGATTGGTTCAGCTGGACCAAATGAGCCAGTTTGGGAAAGTTCGGTTGGTGAGAAAATATTTTCGTTTCACTTATACAATTCGATTAGGACAAGTATTGATCTTTGGATTAATTGGAAATGGAAAGAAGAAAGTCAATTGGGAACTGCCCTGGGAAGTGAAACAGCCGGTTCATGAATGAACTGATCGGTTCAGCTCCCCAAATGACCGGTTCATGAGATGAACCGATCAGTTCAGTCCCCAAATGATCAGTTCGTTTGTAAAATGACTGATTCACCTTCCGCGATGTATCAATTCATGGAAATTCCAGACCCTTCTTCTCCTACTTTAGTCCTGCATTGCCCGGGGCTGAGAACCCTGACCCCTCCTATATATAGAGGAGTATCGGGGGCTTCTCAAAGAGAATAGCTCAGACAACGCCAATTGCTCTGCAAAGTTGTCCTCTCTGGTTGTGAACCGGGAGAGACCAAGCAGGTGCTACCCGACTAGGGAGGCACATCGAGGGAAAGACAACTGCAGGATGACAACTAGTGGCAGGAGAGCACGTCAGTGACTAGTACGCCGACAGAAGGGGACAACTCCTTCCAGTGTCCTGTAGGACAAGACTACTAGAGTTCCTGGTGGTCTGTGTGGACTATTACAGAGGCGGGAGATTTCTGCCGCTCAGAGGACAACTGTCAATCCGTCAGTCTGGGTGCGACCAAGAGCTGCATAGACGCCGTCCAAGACCAGAGGTGACGACTGTGCTCACTGCAAGGTTACGTCACCGAGCAAGTCTCGGGACAAGGTATGCCTCAACGAACCATCCTTCCTACCATATAGATGTTGACGAGATCTCTTTGGGTTCTGGGTTTGGGGAGAAAATTTGTGTTTCTACTGCCATCTCTGCCTCCCCAAAAACCCAACATGACCTTATCTAATTGGGGTCATCGTGTTGCATATTGTTGCCCTTCCAAATTGAATCCCGCATCTCAAATGTGCGGCTATTCTTGTGATCGCTTCTTTTCGACGTTATCCTTCATGTATTCAGATGCCATCTCACTACACCCACTATATCCTTCGAACCCTGCTTTGATACCACTTATTAGGAAATTGTGATGAGAAAGTGACAATAACTCTGTGGAAAAATCTCCCTGAGATTAGGAGAGAAAAACCACGGGGCAATACCGGCCAACAAGCACTATGTAACCAAGATTACAACTCACACTGTCTAAATTTAATCACCTCTAAATCTGGGAAGCTCTCCCTGCCTGAGAACAAAGATAAGGAAGTACATAATTACACCCAATGTGTATAAACCGTCACTTTAAACTTCTTCTCCTCATGACACCACCACCACTGTTGAGGATTGTAGATAGGAAGGGCAACATCGACAAGAAGTGATCACAGGAATAGCCACATGTTTGAGATGCAAGACTCAATCTCAAAGGACAACAATATGCAACACGACAACTCCCAGTTAGACAAGGCCACTCCAAATACTTCTTCTAGACAACACACACATGAGAAAGAAGGACAATACAATAGACATATAGCTGATGCATGCAGAATGGATGATCATGCTCTTGATGTGGGGTTATATCGACAGGGGGAGCGTTAAAAGTAGGTTTCTGAGGCTTACTGTAGAAGGTTAGAAACATAGTTTTCATCCAGGATGGATCGACTGACCAGTCAGTCGTAGTCATTGCCACACCGCCAATTGTGTGCCACCAACTGTGTGCATCTTCCGCTGCTCAGATCCACAGTCGTGGTTGATGCACTACCTTTTTGTCGCCGACTGATACATCTCCTCCTCTGATCGGATAGAGCACCATTGATGTTGATGTCACAACACCAATAAAGTGCCACCAACTGATGTGCGTCCTCCACTACTCGGACCCACCTCCATTGTCGATGCACTGTCATTGTGTTGTCGACTGCCAACCGCTACTTCACCTCAAGGTGAAGTTGTTGACCCTCTCTTATCCACAAGAGAGATGCACTGTCAGTGCACCAATATGCCATCGACTGTCATCTGCTACTTCACTTCAAGCAAAGTCACTGACCCTCTCTCACTAAAAGAGAGCAATACCCGTTGTTATTGTTCTCTGGCTCTTCTTTCACAGAACACACCGACAACCAAAAACTGGTGGGATGATTTCAATCGCCTTCCCCAAAGCCTCTATTTATAGGCCTCCAAGTCATACGGATGCAACTAGGAATCCTAGTCCAATTCTTAGTCTAATTTCTAATTCAATTCCAAACATTAATTAATGTCACACATAGAGAGCCATCTTCTTTCCTTTTTGGATTCAATTCCTATTAGGACTGACAACATAAAATACAAACTCCTATTAAGTCCTATTCCAATTCGGCATGGGTCGGAACCTTCCGTATCCCAAATCTTGGACTTTGAATCTTCCTTATCTAATCCTTCTTTGGAAGTTTACTACTTGTTTGTTTATTTCTGTATATTTACATGGTGGTGACTGCTTCTCGGATCCCATCTTTCATTCTGCTTAGATTTTCGACAAGAACTCCCATATTCCACATCACAATATCAGTGTCCAAAACAACAACAAAACTTAATGTTTCTAGGAGACATCTGATAAAGCCTGAATTCCAATGGTCTAGGTACGTGATTTCTTGACCATATCATTGACATATGGTCATACGAGAGAAGGTGTAATATCAAAATAGACATGGAAATTGGGCAACAACAAGAGATCATACCCACACATTTATGGGCAATCTCCCTCACATTAATATTACTAGTGAACGCACACGTGTACATGCACGTGACATATATAATTTGTTGGAAATGTGCGGATAGATGACTCGTCCGTGAAAGGGTCCTTACGGTAAAAGATGTTTGTGTTGGTTGTTTGAAAGGAAAGAATCAAGGAACTGTTTCCGTAAGATGGAGAGAGAAATATAGAATTAAAAATAAAAAAAATTAATAGGAGAGTGTGAGAATAAATATTTGTATGAGCAAAATTCCTTGAAAAAAGAAAAGAAGAGAGTGAATCAAAGAGAGCGCAACATCAAACTCGTTCTTTTTATAGTAGTATAGATGTGAGGGTTACTAGTTAACGAGACAAACTAGCAAGGTCTTCATATCTCTTACGCACTACGATTTGGTAGGATTCACCGTGAAATTTTGTCATCAATTAATATAACTACTATCACAATAATTTGTATTTCTGATTCGTTCTTTCCTTTGTGTCTGCGACAGTCGAGCACGTGCGACACATTTCTTTTTGTATATTTATATTTTGAAGTTTCAAAGTCGTATTTGCACTACTAATCCTGACCAAGCGTAAGTTAGGTGCAGCAGATCCACACTCCCTTGAGTTTGCCCTCACGTGATGGGCCCCACTCGGAGATCTATAAACATGCTCGCTCACATGGCATTTCCCCAGCCAATGACGGTGATTAGTTTAAAACGTGGTGTGAGTGAGCAAAATATGAAGTACGACCTCAGAAATATAAAGGCGTCTAAATGTCTAATACACTCACAGGCACAGTCACGGTTAGGGCGTCTTTTATTAAAGCAGCCATGGAATCGAAGTCACTGTTTGTTATTTTCATCAGTGACGAGCAGTACAGGGACCAGATAGGCTAAGCTCGTTTTCAGCCGGTTGAGTGGCGTTAGGGGATCCCCTTTTTGATAGAGATGGTTTGTTACTAACACAAATTGAACACGATCACTGTTATTTGACTTGGTCTGAGATCGCTGCCGTATAAAATAAAGTTACTGAAAAATATTATACACGCATAACGTAGTCGTAAGCTAATATACTCATATGTAGAAATAAAAGTATATGCTATAGTTCGCATGTGTGTTTATAGAATATTCATGGTTTGTACACTATACTGTATTTTTGACGTTCAAACTACAGTACGACTCCGTCCAGAAGATCGTCACGAGGGGATGGATGTAAATGTTAACAATCCCAAACTAACTTATTAGAATTAAACTTGCGATCTACCGGTTATGATCAACATCATAATGAACTCTTTCTTTCCTGTATAAAAGGCTGTTTTAGACAGGTTCTGTGCTTGATAATTTGAACTCTCCTTTCTGAGTTCTGAAAAACGACTTCGGGGATGTGATACAACATTCTTTTTATTATAAATAATGTTCTTAATAGAAAAACGATCAGCATTACACTGCAACCTAGGATCAAATGTATCACATAATGTATGTTATTATAATATTGTGAATTCAATATACTTGTTACAATTATGTTTTTAACTCCTTGGAAATTTAAAATCAATGTATTCGTCTTAACTCTCTATTCTCACGTTTTCCCCCCTCTTCACTTCTCTATTTTTTTATTGCGATCCTCTCTCTTCCACATTATACATGTTTCACCGTTGACAAACTCATTTTTACTGAATTGTTCATTTTCTCTTTTTCTTTTCTCCCTCCCTCTCTCCATCCTCCCCCTCAGTTATTCATTCATTTTCTTCAAATTCTTAAAAGCTACTTCCTAATTCTTTGTCCAAAAACTCTCCCTCATTTTTTCACCTTCCATGTAAGAAACACACATTCTCATAAATAGTCATTTGTAACAATATAACGATAGTTCTATTTGGAAAAGTACTGCATATTTCCTATTCACCAACAAAATCCCACATCAACATATATCATCAATTAAATCTTTTAGAATTCGTAACGATCTTCAACAATTTATAGAATAGAAGATTATTTTAAAGTTAATGCTCAGACTTTGTCTTGATGAGATATCATCGAATACAAACTAGACCAAAACATAGTTTTATGCTATATGGCAACTTGTTGTCCGTCTTCCTTCTATTTCCTTATAATTTTGTAGTCCCTTGATTAGTTGAGAAATCTCGTAATAAAAATTATCATCAAAAAATATATTTAGATATAAATATATAACTATATAAGAGGAACATATACATATAATTAGTATCACACATTTTCATTATTAGAATTACATTATGATATTCATGTTTACTAAATCTTACAAACCAAACCGAATTATTTAGCATGCAAATTAAACTAAATGTCCAGTTTGGTTCGATTTTTAAGCTGTACATATGAGTTTCTCACGCTGCGGTTGGTATTAATGTGACATTAAATGTAATCTGCGTTGTATGGTTTTGTCCAGTCATCCTCGTTGTTTCCCACGATTTTCCTCTTCGCCGCTAAAACTCGACTGGGGTGGATAAAGATGATGTGCTGGTGTGATGTAAAACTGCCAGGGAAAGCAAGCCGAAGCCACATACTCAGCGCCCACATATATATTCATCATCATTTTTCGAGAGCCGCCCATCAGCCGCGAAAACCTTCCCGTTCGGCCAGCAGCAGCAAAGTTCCCGTGATCGCCCTTCTATCTTTCTCTCTCCTTCGAGCTTGGACTGGAGGCGGGCGCAGCCACTCTCGTTACCTTTCTCTCTCAAAGTCGGAATCAGGCGCTGCCAGCAGATCACCAGCCTCTCACTTCCATCAACCACTCTTCGCTGCCGCCTCGCGATCTCCGGCGCTTCCCTTGCTACTACTCACCTGGCTCCCAGATCCGCGCCCCCCTGTCGGCATCTCCCACTGCTCTCCCTTCGCCACTCGCATCTCTCTGCCCGCCCCTTCATTTTCCTCGAGCCATCACCGCGGCGCGGCGCGGTCAGGACTTACTTCAGTTCACTGCTACTTATCCCTCAGCGTGCGCTTCTTAGAAGCATCCCGAACTTCCTCTGCTCCGTATCCTGCTCTTGCTCTGCCGCCATACCTAGTAAGGCCGCCGCCGTCCCGTGTAGTTGGTGTACTCTGCTTGTTTGTTGTTTTTTCTCGCCGTACCATTTGCTGCTTCGTGGACCCTGCGATTCGCTTCTTGTATACCAGAAAATTCTCGCTCTGATTCCGGCAGCTTCGTTAATTGTGACCGCCCTGTCTAGGTGTGCTCTTTCCGTGACGCCACGCCGGCTGTTGTTAATTTAGGATGTATTGAGTTTTGGAGGCGGAACGCCGCGGCCGCGGTTGTAGCCTTGTAGGCGTCCTTCCCGATGAATTGGGCGCTGAAATCGTACGGACTCAAGCGTCTGGATTCATGTCGTTGTTTAGAGCGTTACACTGGCACTGAGAGAGCAGGCCGTGACGAGATGAGTGCGGCAGTTTGCCTGACCGTCCATAGCGTGAGGAATGGACTCATGGACACGTCCTGTGCTGGCTGTGACAAAGGCGCCGAGACACACCTCGTGATGCCGGCCGGCTATCTCAAACAGAGGATGCCTTCGCATTGTGACAACATATTCCAGCACATGGCGGTACTGTGACCGAAAGATATGTGCGGGGGGTGGGGATGGGGTAGGCTGAAATATCGCTGTTTGTTTCTGATGCTCCATGTGCATATGGATGACATTCTTGTTTCTATGCACTCCTGGTTTCGCAGCCGTGGTGCAGTTGGATCATACGACATGGACGAAGCTAGTCTCAGGGTGAAGGTAGACCGCTCACTCCACGGGTCGCTGACTTATGACTACTTGTGGTAGTGTACCGCCCTTCCCCTTCTGTGTCCTACCTGTCAAGAACAGTATACATGCGGTGCTGTGTCGTTTCCCTCGGCTAAACTTATCCTGGGAATCCTCATCTCCTGTTTTTAAAATGCAAGTGTGGTATTATTAAATTCAAAATGCGACGTGGTTATAATTTTGAAGGTTTCTTTTTGACTTGCTTTTTTCTTTTGTTTATCTCGACACATACATTATCCTGCCACCCTACTTATGCATCTTGCAGTGACACTGATCTGGCTCTTGACCTGTAAAAGGAATCAGTGATATGAAAGGGTCCCATGTTCTACATGTTTTGATGATTTTATTATATTGTTTCGAAAGCAATAGGCATATTACTGAATAAGCTCTTTTGAGGCTCCTTAACTTAATATAGCTCCAAAGTTGAATGGCGTTTGCGTGACGTTGTCAGCTTCACTTTCTTTTTTATTGAAAGGAAGAAAACTCTAACAACTCTTGTTTCCTTTCCAGAAACCTTCTAGGAGAAGGGCGAAATGGTTCGATTTGGGAAAAGGCTGAAAGAGAACCAAATTGAGGAATGGAATGGGTATGCTTTGTAGTTATACTGTTTTTTTTTTTATTCTGACGAATTAGCTTCTAAATATTAAATCTCCAATGGGCATAGGATGATATAATGTTGTTACTAGTGAGGTTTGTCATGAAGCGTAGTTCAGTTCTACCCCAACTCAATTCTGTTCTCAATGGAGAGAGACAATGTTATTTAGTTCTAGAATCAAATGACTTTGCTCGTACCATATTTAGCTTCTAGTAGTAATTGGCAATTGAAACTATTTCTTTCTTTTGTATTGCTTGGTATCAGATACTACATTAACTACAAGTTAATGAAGAAGAAAGTGAAGCAGTACACGCAACTGATCAAGGATGGAGTTAAAGACCGCCGTCAGCTTCTTAAGGAATTTTCTAGGATGCTTGATGACCAGGTTAGTTCAGACTTGAATGATCTTGTACACATTATATATATATATATATATATATATATATATATAGAGTCAGGCTAGAATACACTCGAGTGTATCCGGAGCGGAATACACTCAAGTAGTTTTTCATGATTCAATATTTTTTTTGAAAATCTAATCCGTTGATCTTCTTAAACATCTCGTGAACAACTCATACGCAAAATTTGAGCACATTTGGATATGTATAGCTCATGTTATGAAGACCGCAAAAATTATGCATTTCAAATTAGTTTCGCGCGTCGATTTTGTTTCCCTTGGATGAGTGACTTACACTCATCCAAATGGGCTCAAAATTTGTATGTAGCCTAGTTATAGTATGACGGTGAAGATCAACGGTTTACATTTTACAAAAAATAGTCTTGATATGCAAACACACTTACAGTGTATTCGTGCGATCCGTACACTCGAGTTTATTCTAGCCTGACTCTCTCTCTCTCTCTCTCTATCTATATATATATATATATATATATATATATATATATATATATATATATATATATATATATATATATATATATATACATAACATTGAAAACTGATGTTTCGTCACTTTATTTTGGACCCTCAAGTGTTCATTATAGTTGCCTAATAAATCTTGGTGTTAATGCATATTTTGCTCAGATCAATCTTTGCTTATCCAGCTCATACCTTATACTTTTTGTAATTTGGTATCTTTTCAGTCCGTTTTTGAGGAAATAATCACCAACCATGTCATGTCTAGGATGTCACAATCTAAAGTGAAAAGACCTATGATCTTAAAATTCAGTCATGGAACAAACTTGTGTGAATACTGGTGTCTTATAGAAAACCAGAAACACCTGCTGTTAGGAAAGAGAGTACCTAGAAAGCCTATTCTCCAAAGGGATTTTGGACAGAAAGTGGGCCACAAAATTGGTCCAAAATCTCCTTTGAAAATTGGTCCTCCAGGCAATTTGTCTATGTAATTGTTGTTTAGAAGGCATTCTGTATCTGATTTTCTGAGTCGGCATTCTAGTGGATCTGAAATAGTATTCTTACCCGTTTTCACTTCCTGTTTCTGAGGGTTAGAAAATTGAAATATATTATATAAACTTCCTGATCTACTTATGGGTCTGACAGACTTAATAAGTGCTCGTTTGCAATTCCAGATTGAAAAAACTGTGCTATTTATGCTGGAACAACAAGGGGCTCTTGCTAGCAGAATAGAAAAACTGAGTGAGCGACGTGCTGTTCTTGTACAGCAGCCTGATATATCTCAAGTGATCCTACTACGGGAAGAATATAGAGAAGTAGGCTTAGATCTTCTAAAGCTTCTTAAGTTTGTGGACCTGAATGCAACTGGTATTCGTAAGATTTTGAAGAAGTTTGATAAGCGCTTCGGGTACAAATTTACTGATTATTATGTCACCTCTCGGTCTAACCATCCATACTCGCAACTGCAGCAAGTTTTCAAGCACGTGGTTAGTTTTTTCAACTGTTAATGTCAATACATACTACCAGTCTTGTTTTGCTATAGATACTGAATAAGTACATGGTGATATGTGTAAGTTCAATTTTGAATTGAGAAAACAAATAAGCAGTGTGGTATTGTTCTCATTGGCATGACATAAAGCGGTTGAATATATGCTTACAATAAGTTTTCAGGGAATAGGTGCTGTTGTTGGAGCTCTGTCTCGCAATCTAGCTGATCTTCAAGATCATCAAGGAAGCTACTTATCAATATATGATCAGCCCTCGATCATCGTAAAGGTAAAACAGTTTTTCATTGAGTTGTTATGATATTTAATTCTTGCAGGATTTCAAGCCTTCTCATGTTGTCTGCAGGATCCAATCATAGAATCAATAAAAAATGCAGTTGATAAGCTAACACATACAACAAGCTTAGTCCAGTTTCTGGGCCAGCATGCACTCATTATGCAAGAGGAGTTGCCTGCTTCCGAGGAAGTTGTTGAGGAAGAACAATATCACCTGGCATCTCTTCTCTTAAACTTGGCAAACACTTTCCTTTACATGGTAAATACATATATAATAGTGCCGACAGCAGATGACTATGCAATGAGCCTTGGAGCAGCAGCAACAGTTTGTGGTGTGATCATAGGATCAATGGCTGTTGCGCAGGTCTTTTCTTCTATCTATTTCAGCGCATGGTCGAATAAATCCTATTTCCAGCCTCTCATTTTTAGCAGTGTTGTTCTTCTAATTGGAAACGTCTTCTATGCATTGGCGTTTGATATGAATTCTATTGCAATCCTTTTAATTGGCCGGCTTCTTTGTGGGTAAGTGTTTTCTGTATGCAATGCCATAATCTTTTTTTCTTCAACACATGTATGTTTGATCTAAATGGTAGCTTGTAAATATACACAGAGGATTTGGTCAAAGTAGTTTAAATTCGACCTAGTTTATTGTTTGATTTCTGTGTGCGTGTTGATAATCGGATATAAATAAATCATCTAGACATTCTGCTAAAAGTATATGCAGATTTTGATCTATTCTTTAAAGCAAGTCGTGGATATGAAATGCCTAAATGCCCTTCTACTGAACATTTTTTAATCCGCATTCACAAGAATGTATAATATGTGTTTTAATTCACACTTCTTATAAATGCATGGAACGATAACGTGTAGGATATGTTTTAATTTACACTGATTAATATGTATGGAAAGGTTTGTTGGTAAAATGTTGTCACTCTCGAATATTTA
Source organism: Alisma plantago-aquatica (assembly GCA_963693085.1). NCBI lineage: Eukaryota > Viridiplantae > Streptophyta > Magnoliopsida > Alismatales > Alismataceae > Alisma > Alisma plantago-aquatica. The sequence goes on from OY856412.1 coordinate 93,218,307, forward strand.
GTCAGATACAGTGAGCTAGACAATCTAGCAATACTATTCATATTTCTGATTTACATTGAAGCATTGAAACATGAATTCCGTGACTGAGTATATACTGTATAACGAAAAAACCAAAATTTGGTGCAGGATGGGTTCTGCCAGAGCAGTTAATCGCCGTTATATCAGTGATTGTGTTCCCCTTAAAAAGAGGATGCAAGCCTCTGCTGGTTTTGTCAGTGCTAGCGCTCTTGGAATGGCTTGTGGGCCCGCACTTGCTGGACTTCTTCAGACCAATTTCAAGATATATGGTCTTTCAATTAATGCAAATACTTTACCAGGATGGGTTATGGCGCTTGCTTGGTTCATTTATTTGATTTGGTTAGCAATTTCTTTTAAGGAGCCAAATTTTCATAGAGAAGATCCATCACCACAGAGTACAGAAGCTGGTAGACACCTCTGCAATGTTTTCTTACCATGCTGACGTTTAAAGATGTCTTAATTATATAATTTACTAATCATATTTTCCTATAAGATCTTGTTTTTATTATCTTGTAGCTTCACACATACCTTCTGAAGTATTTACCATGTGAAACTAGCTAAACATATCCATGTGATATTATTTCAGCCATTGTTTGCTTACAACATTATGCGGAAATGAAACTAGAAATGGAGCAAATCACAAACTAGAGTAGTTGATAAAGGCATCAGAACCTTAATAATTTAGAGATTAATAGGATCAAACAAAATTATATGCACTAGAGAATGTGATCACCATCTACAAGTTTTGAAGGATAGGAGTTAAACAAGATGTGGTTTAGATCTCAAAATGTTATAAGTTTGATTAAGGCTGCATTATTCGAATATATTAGGAAGTGCATGCCTTGCCCTCCCCTTGACTTGCTTGACCACATAGTAACAAGTTCGGGATTCGGCAACTTTTCGGCTGGCTGGAAAAAATCGGAATTCGGAAAAAATCGAGAAAAGTCGTGAAAAGATCGATAAATTTCGTTCAACTATTCGGAAATAATCGAGAATAAGTCGGCAATATAAGTATATACATATATATATGTATGCATATATATGCATGTATGCATGTGTATATATATAGATAAATGTATGTATGTACATACGTATATGATGCATGTAACTGTTACGGCCATAAGACATACAATCTTAGTGAGTAAAAATGTAGGAAAATAAGTAAAAAATAGTTTAGAAATAACATGAACTGTCCAGAGGAGTGGGGGCTTTGAGGTTTAGTGTGTATTAGGAATTTTGTGTACATGGTTTGGTAAAAAAACAGCAAGCGACTTAAAAGAGAAAAATCGTGAAAAATCGTGAAAAGTCATGAAGAATCATAAAAAATCGTATAAATCGCAAAAAAGCGGGATTAATCGTGAAAAGTCGTGAAAAATCGACGATTGGCGTATTAATCGTGATGAATATTCGGGAGCCTATAACATCGTGAAAAATTGCCGATTTTTCGTAAAATTCGGAGACTTTTGTTACTATGCTTGACCATGGCTATGCCACATCAAAGTGGGGTTGTTTCTGACTTTGATGGGTCCTTGCACTGGTGTAGAGGAACCATGGAGCACTAAGATGGGGAAGGGGGATGAGGTGTTAATAGTAGGTCGCATGGGGACATGGTGATGGGATATTGAGAGGCCTCCTCAGAGAAGGATATGCTGATGCTGGTGCTTCTTGTCGAGGTATATGTCAATAGATGAGAGGTATGATTTGATGAGTGAGTACTAGAAGTATAGGCCTTGGCTCTTGGATAGAGAGTAATATCTATTTTGATGGGGATGTCCAAGAAATTTGACGATATTTGTACAAGCTTAAGTGGAAAAAGTTTCCCGTGGTTGGCATCTTGATTTATTTATATACGGGTAGTAGAGCTTCTAAGTTGGTTGAGGAAGTTGAAGGGAGTGTCCCTAGGGTGGAGGAAAGAGGGGAACATGGTTATCTTATGGAGATTCTCTCATGGTACATTTTGGTCAAAGGGTAGGATTGTGGATGACAAGTGAGAAATTTGAGCTCATAGGAAAAAAGGTCGGCTCCTTTGCCTATATGAGACCAAGGTAGAAGTATGGCATGATGGATGGGAGAATACGTTAGGGAATACATATCAAAGGAGTAGTTGAGGACGAGTCTATAGGTGTTTTGGCTCGTATTGTAATGTCCCATAACACCTCAAAGTTGTCTGGGAAGATAATCTCTGTAGATGACTTCTCTAATTCTATCATCTTGTTTTTGGCTAAGTTCGGGACATGCTTTCTATTTCATAGGTGCTTACAATCAATGTGGAAATTTTTATGGAGGCAGATAATTTTGTTGTCAAGTTACAACATCTATATCCTATGAATAACTACATATGGTCTTTGGGTTGTAGAGGATCATATATGGGGCAATTGATGGGACTGACATGTGGTTGTTCAGAACTAAAATCATAAAATGGGGCTGAGTAACCTACCTGCAAGGAAGAAGTTTATATTCCAATGGTCGTGGTTCCAATGTCCACTCCTAATATGATGGGTTTTCTATTCATGCATTGGTTAAATTCCTTTCAGGAAGACAAAAGAGTGTTTTAAGTTTTGAAGAATGAGAGCAGTTTGTGTCCTTGTTATGTTATATATCTTCTTGATTCTCTTACAGTCACACCGGCCAAGGGCTAGCCTTGCGATGACAATTCATGCTACTGGGCGTAGCACGGGAGTGACTTGCCACCACGTGTATGGTCCCGAAGATTACTCTGTTGGGGTGGGTCCAATGTGGCCCTACCCGAGAGGGGTTCTTCAACATATATATATAAATAAATAAATAAATAAATAAATAAATAAATAAATAAATATATATATATATATATATATATATATATATATATATATATATAGTCAGGCTAGAATACACTTGAGTGTATTCGGAGCAGAATACACTCAAGTAGTTTTTCATGATGCAATATTTTTTTCAAAAATCTAATTCGTTAATCTTCTTAAACATCTGGTGAATACCTCATACGCAAAATTTGAGGACATTTGGACATTTATAGGTCATGTTACAAAGACTGCAAAAATTATGCATTTCAAATTAGTTTGGCGCGTCGATTTTGTTGCCCTCGGATGAGTGACTTACACTCATCCAAATGGGCTCAAAATTTGTATGTAGCCTAGTTATAGTATGACGGTGAAGATAAATGGTTTACATTTTCCCAAAAAATAGTCTTGATATGAAAACACACTTGAGTGTATTCGTGCGATCTGTACACTCGAGTGTATTCTAGCCTGACTCTATGTACAGATCGCACGATTACATAGAGCCAGGCTAGAATACACTTGGGTGTACAGATCGCACGAATACACTCAAGTGTGTTTGCATATCAAGACTATTTTTTTGCAAAATGTAAACCATTGATCTTCATCGTCATACTATAACTAGGCTACATACAAATTTTGGACGAGTGTAAGTCACTCATCCGAGGGCAACAAAATCGACGCACCAAACTAATTTGAAATGCATAATTTTTGCGGTCTTTGTAACATGACCTATAAATGTCCAAATGTGCTCAAATTTTACGTATGAGGTATTCACAAGATGTTTAAGAAGATCAACGGATTAGATTTTTGAAAAAATATTGCATCATGAAAAACTACTTGAGTGTATTCTGCTCTGAATACAGTCGAGTGTATTCTAGCCTGACTCTCTCTCTCTCTCTATATATATATATATATATATATTCATTCCTAGGATGACATAAACGTAGTCCACTATGAAACAACACTAGGACTAAATCTACTACCAAACAACCAACTTGAGACTAACAACTAGCAAACTGAGTCAAAAAATTCAAAATAATTTTTTCATGACTCTTGTGGTAATGGTTTGTTAGCAATGGTCTTTATAGTTTGAGGAGGTTTGCAGAGGTTCCGTGATGCTAGGGAAGCTAGACATGGTGCATTGAGACGTAATGGAATGAACCAAAAAGAGCATATATCTCTTTTTTAAAGTAGGGGTTGAGGTTAGCTTATTGATGATCATATCATTTGAGCCTATTAAAAAATACTTGCGATTTGGTGAGATGGGGATGTTATGTAAAGCCAAGAAGATGAGCATTGATATCTTACCTGTAATAGCATAATCTAAAATCAAGGTTATTAGAACTAGATCGGTCATTGAACCACTATCGCTATTGGTCTCAGTTGACCTATCAGACCGGTGTTCAGACTGGTTCAACCGGTGTCATTAGAAAACGGTATCATAAGTATCTTGGAATGCTAATAACATGGATTGAATAGACACTTTAAGCCAATTTTACTATGATAAAACTACAAAAAGTCATAAAATCACATTAACTAGTCATAATTTCATACATTACAGAGCACAACAGAACAACAGTGTAACCACAAAACGATAGTCAAACTTGAAAACACGTACATGAAAATCAAATACAATGTAGTAACTACTGACTACTAAATTTCTACAATTATAATCTCAAACCATTGTTTTCAAATAGGAATGAGTATGTTTGGGACTACTAACTAATGTACTTCAGTAGTAATTTACTACATGACATGACAACAAACTTTTACATAGTAGAATCGCAACTCAAATACAGTGAGCGGTAATAATAGAGGTCAACATGACACTAACCAACCTAATTGGATCAACATGGCCCACTGCCCAAGGCTCGAGTAGAGTTTTTAGAATGACGACTGGCCCAACAGACCACTAGTGGCCTTAACTGTGCATTTTGTTCTCACTCACGCACAAGCTGGGATCAACTTCCCGACTGGTCTCCCATCCTAGTACTACTCCGTGCTGAGCACACTTAACAATGGAGTTTTTCTTGATGCGTTCTTTGAAAAAGAGGTGCACCTTGGTGATGTCTGGACCGCACAACTCAATATTGGCATGTTACATGCCTAGGCGGGCCCCGCCTACTAGAGGGGTATGACTCTCATACCATTTGTAACGCTCAGGCCCACTACCCAAAGCTCTAGTAGAGTTTTAGGAATGACGACTGACCCTACAGACACCACTAGCCTTAACTGTGAGCTTTGTCCTCACTCATGCACAAGTTGGGATCAACTTCCGGACTGGTCACTCATCGTAGTACTACTCCAAGCTAAACACTACTATGAGTTCTTAGTGACGGGCTCCCTGAAAAGGAGGTACACCTTGGTGATATGGGTAGTCCACTCATTCTTAGGATCATTTTATCTGAGGCCTCAAGATTTGAAACGTTACACATTGGGTCAGGGAATTTCTATGCATGGACCTATGATTTTAGGCAGGATTCACGTGCCACTGTGGCTAGACCAATTCTGGCGCACACAAATTAGTTCTAACAGTTTGATTGGACGGTGGGCTGACTCAGACTCTTCCCATTGTATGGCTGGTCTTGAGGCTGACTACTGACGTGACCATTTCTCACTCTAATTGGCCTGACCGGCTAGCTCAACCCAATTCTCATAACATTGGTATGGAATATAAGTAGGGTTTCTATTTGTTTTCTAAATGGGGAATACAATGCCGCTTTATGTACAAAATGCAGAGACATGCATAACAAGGCATAGAAACGAATAAACACAAAAATAAAATAATAGTGTAGTCATTCTAACATCCCCAAGCCAGAGCACACATGTCCATCATGTGTAGTTTAGCATTCAACGGTAGAGAACTCCATTGGAATTGGTATGGTGAAGAGATATGCAACTTTATCTCTAGAATTGAATTTTGATTTGCTTACTCTCTCCGAAAAAAGTGACTCTCTATGTGCATATATCTTTCATGAAAACAGAACTATTGGGCATAAAGATATCAACATTACTGTCATAGAACACTAGGATAACATCAATTGAATGGAGGTTAAATTCTAGTAGAAATGGCTTAGCCCACATAGACTAATAGATAATATAGCCATGGCCCTGCATTATTCTTGACCACTAGACTTGGCCATTACAATTTCTTTTTTCTTCTCATAGCAAAATGGTTACCTCAGAAAAAGTGTTGCGTCCAGAGGTGACCTCTGTAAGTATCACCCTTAGCATAGTCAAATTAATATATCCACGAACTTTTGTGTGGCCATGCTTCCTATAATCGACCCTTTCCCTGGAGATTGCATTAGATAGAGTAGAATAGGATACAACATTCCAGTGGCAGTAATTTGGCTTATTAAAAAAACTGACTAACCAAACCAACAACTAAAGTGCTATCTTCTTTGGTGATAGTCAAATAAATCAGTCGTCCAACCAATACTCGATAGCTCGAGTGTTAGAAATGACAAGAAATGCTGGATCAAATGGGTGCTCGACATCTTGTTAACGGGCCTTACAAGAAATGCTGGATCGAATGGGTGCTCGACATACTTGTTAACGGGCCTTGTCCTATATGGCCCCTTGGGTGTTTTTATGGGTTCCTAGCCCTGTATACGCCAGCTTGAGTGTTTTTATGGGTCCCTAGCCCAATATATGGGTCTTGATGTTACTTGCAAGCGTGCTTATGTTTCAATTAAGTATTTTTATTTAAGTTTTCTGCATGATATAATTAAGTAGCGAATACCCTTGGTAATCATTTACTCCTTTACTTGGTAGTTTCTTCATTTCATTTCTATATGAGATCTTTTCAACTCTAAATAGGTATGGAATTGCAATGTACATATTGTGTTATTTCTATTAGATTCATATTTGCCTACACATAACCTTCAAATACCCATAATAACTGCAAAATATGTGTATATAAACAGAAAATAACCCAATATAAAGAAAACTGGCTGCCTAAGCTATGTTAAGGCATGCCATCCTCGATTCATTAGTCAGGTTTAAAGTTGATATATAATGAGTTATAGGACTCGAATCAGACCCTTTTTGTATATAATGTAACCATTGATACCCGTATTAATCGTTATTAGTGTGGAAAACTAGGTTGCATGCTCCTCAATTTGCAAAACTTATGGAGGCCTTCTTATATAACAGAGGCTTAACGCTTACGTTGTGATGTCTAACTAGAAAGACATGAGGTCACAACCACTTAACTTGTAAGATGCAAGATATGGGCCCCAGGCCCCAAGCCAATTTTACCTATTACCAACACACTCTTAACATTTCCCCTAAGCTGGAGTGAACACATCAAGTAGACCAAGCTGCTCATGATGTTCAAGAGTGATGCTGTCAATGATTTCATAAAGTTGTTTGTCACTTGCTCCCCTATGTGTACATGAGGGATGACGACATGTTGATACATCAGCATGTATCAAACAAAGTGACAGTCTACTTCAATATATTTAGTACGCTTGTGGTGGAAGGCTGGATTTTGGCTATGCATATATCCACCTGGTTGTCAAGATATTTTAGAATTTCTGGAAAAGTGAGTGGCATCTTGAGTTCATAGGGAATGGACCTGATCCATTGGAGTTCGCTGTCGGCTAGAGCCAAAAGCTGTATATTCTGCTTCTGTGCTAGATCAGGCAGCTACTGCTTGTTTCTTGCTTCGCCAAGAAAGAGGACGACCTGCAAGCCAATGTTTGTTGCTTCAATGCCCATAAAAATGTATTTACGATGTCTTTAGGAATAGTGTCTTGATGGATAGTCCTTAGTAGCACGAATGACAGCACTACAAATAACAAGAATCAGAATCTTATTATCTCTCCTTTTAGAAGATGAACTTCTGTAAGCTAAACTTAACTAGGATGTATCTTAGCTTATAAAGCAAAGCTCCCAGGACTTGGAAGTCCATAAGTTGCTTGTTTAGGTTTATATACCTTGATTTTTTCCTCGAGTAAAAAGATCCAAGTGGTTGCTCTCTATACATCTCATGCAAACCACCATCGAGGAAGAATGACATACTTAGGAAGGACATGCAAAAGCAGCCAATCTAGATTAATTACAATGAATCATCAAATTAGAAAAAAAGTGTCAACGTTATCCACCACGTAAGTGAAGTGTATATAGGATGATATTCAAAATAATAACCCATCTACATCCTGCTAATATATACTCAGCTAGTGGTTCAGTCATTTCTCACATCATCTAGTCAAACAAAGTACTGATTTACTCTTGTATAACTCTGTGCCAACAAGAATGACATAGGGCTTCCTTGCAGTTTTAAGGGTGGTAACAACAGAAGGCTGAGATGAATGAGAGCCTAGGCAAGTCCAGATATAACACATAAGTGAAGCGTATACAGGATGATATTCAAGATAATCACCCATCTACATCCTGCTGGTATCTAGTCAGCTAGTGGTTCAGTCATTTCTCACATCATTTAGTCAAACAAAGTACTCATTTACTCTTCTATAACTCTGTGCTAACAAGGATGATGTAGGCTCCGTTGCAGTTTTAAGGGCGGTAACAATAGAAAGCTGAGGTCAAAAGCAAAAAAAGAGCAGGAAGCCTATTTTGGGAGCATAACTGTGAATAGATGTAAAGTAGATGAATGAGAGCCTATCATGAGGCTATAGGCAAGTCCAGATATAAAAATAAGAACTTCAGAACCAGAAGGGTGGTAACAACAGAAGGCTGAGGTAAAAGGCAAAAAAAAGCAGGAAGCCTATTTTGGGAGCATAACTGTGAATAGATGTAAAGTAGATGAATGAGAGTCTATCATGAGAGCTATAGGAAAGTCCAGATATAACACATAAGTGAAGTGTATATAGGATGATATTCAAGATAATCACCCATCTACATCCTGCTGGTATATAGTCAGCTAGTGGTTAAGCCATTTCTCACATCATTTAGTCAAACAAAGTTTTACTCTACTATAACTCTGTGCCAACAAGGATGATATAGGCTCCGTTGCAGTTTTAAGGGTGGTAACAATAGAAGGCTGAGGTCCAAAGCAAAAAAAATAAAAAGCACGAAGCCTATTTTGGGAGCATAACTGTGAATAGATGTAAAGTAGATGATTGAGACCCTATCATGAGAGCTATAGGCAAGTCCAGATATAAAAATAAGAACTTCAGAACCAGAAGGTGTCATGTATCTGTAATATAGACTTTAATCCAGAGGCACCTTTTTTCTGTATGGGATACACATAGGGTTTATCAGGTGTAATTGGATAAGCAGTAGGTAAATGTACCAATGGGGAAAGGTAGATGCAGAAAAATTATTTACCAACTTCCAGAGATGGGAGTAGGCTCAAAACATGAAGGGTGTATCTTTAAAAAGGACTACATATGTGCTTTATGCTCAACCGGATCAAGTGTTTCTGTTATATTATAAAATATATGGAATGATGCACATTCAGTGGTTCTAGGGAGTTTATCGTGTCTATGACTGGGGTGGGGGTTCTAGACAAAGCAAGTACAGCCATAAATTCTTGGAGGTAGAGAAGGGAGTGTAGTAGAGTACCAAATTTGATATTATATATCAGCGTTTAAGGTGGCTAAGGCATCAGGTAGATCAGTTAACCGGCACTGACATCAGGCTAAAATTTCCATAGGACACTGAAATGCAGCAAGATGGTTCCGATGACTATGAATGATAATCCTTGGGGACATTACATTCTGTTTGAGCAATACATTTGGCCATTCCTTATGTCACATTATTTTGGATTTATCAGCTATGTTTATCACTTTGCTTCAGACTACGAAATAATACATTAGTCACACAAGATGTAGCTATATATATATTGCTTTCCACTATTGACAGTGTTCTTATTGGATTTTTATAGCTAATGACGGGATAGATAACTCCAAATTAGAAGATGGTCTAGCTAAGCCCTTACTCATCGGTTCAGAACAGAAATCAGAAATTGAAGATGAGGATCAAGATTATGATGATAGTGAAGAAGCACCCGAGGAATCGCGAAAGGCTGCAACTTCTATTGCATCAGCATATAGACTTCTGACTCCTTCAGTAAAGGTACTCGATCAGCTTTGCTACAGATGTGGTTCATCTTTTTCCTATCATGCCTTATGAAATTTGAAATGATAACATGTGTAGGCACACGATTAAATTTAAATTTCAAACCGTGCTATATTTTGATTATTATTATTATTCTATTAGAAAAATTTATATTGTACTTTAGTTCTGGTGCTTTGTACCCATATTATCTCTATTATTCATTTTTTATTGAAAATTTAAAGGGAAGAACTCTTGCTGTCTCTAATACGGATACGTAACAGTTCATTTTATGAAATTTGTTGTTTGAATTTATATATTATAACATTAACAAAATAATTATGCCTCTTTCTGTTTCTTTTAAGAGGTTCGTATCTCGTTGTTAATCTTTTATTACTTAAAATCTGTCGGTCAATTTCTAGTTATTTGAATTTAGGTGGCTTGTTAGTAAGCCGGGATGGGAGAAGTATTGGGAAAACAAGCTTGCAACCTAAAGAATGTTGAACGAACCATTCCTCATTTATTCCCAGTAATACCTTACATTCATCTGAAAATGGTTTTGCTGCTACACAAGGCACTTAACTGGCATGTAAAACCAGAGTTGATAAGATATAATAAAGTGGCCAGCTGGAAGTTTGATTTTCCTAGCATGGTGTATTGTATGCCTGAGTTGAACTATATGATAATTGCTTGAACCTCATTTGCAGTTTGAGCCACTTTGACAATGTAAGACTAGGGTTTGAAGTAATGTATACTGTTTTGACTATTATCTTTATCCCAGTTTTTACGGTGAAAATGCAATTGCGTTAGTTTTGCAGCTAAGGTTGACTGGCTCAAGCACACCACAATAATAATAATTTTCAAGTCTCTTCAACGAGCCAGCCACCGTAGAACCCTAATTTGTGTCTGTTCATTTTGGCCGTTGGAAGCCTGGATTGACAGACAGATCAAAGTAGATATGCTGAGTTTATCATTTACCCATTCATCTCTCCAAACATTTGCTCTCTAATCAAAACTAAAGTCTCTACGGACAATATACCAATATAAGATGCCCTTCATGCTATGATACTAGTGCGATGTTATGCTGCTTATGATGGTAATTGTAGTTTCTGATGTCACACTCTCTTCAACTACCAGGTGCAATTGTTGATCTATTTCATGCTTAAATATGCAATGGAGATATTACTTTCGGAGTCCAGTGTCATCACTACTTACTACTTCAGCTGGTCAACAAGTTCGGTAGCAATTTTCCTGTCAATACTTGGACTAACAGTTCTTCCAGTAAATATTTTTGTTGGAAGCTATATCAGCAATATGTTTGAAGAGAGGTATGTAACAATGTTGTCAACATTTTGATACATTTTTCAACCTGTTTGTATCTAAAAGACTGAACTGAACTTCTCAACATGCTGTTTGTTCGATTGTGCTTCACATTGCTAGGAAATGACACCAAGGGGTCAAGGATACCTTTTGTCAAGAAATAGTGGCCAGTGATTGTAAAAAAGCTAAATCTTTCATTCTGAACTTCAGTGTCTTACAAAGCTATCTCATGCTTTGAACCTCAATTTCAAAGCCCGAATTACCCTTAGTTTAAGAATTGTATCCCCCACAATCTTAAGCAAAGTAAGAACTCAATACCAATCAAGAAAAGGCAATCAAGCCGATAATAAATTAGCATAACTTTAGATGCATGCTCCCACCCTTTCTGGTTAAAATAAATATAAAGATGAATACCTATAGTTCGTTCCACCCTTGTTTCCCACGTTTTCCACAGCTATTGCTACATGCCACAACTGCATGAAAAGGAGGAAAGGTGAGCAGTGGATGCATCTGGATGCGGAGAGGAGACAAAGAAGAGAGAAGTCGGACATGTGTGCAAAAGTGGAGCCAGAGGCATGTCTTGTCACATGCTAGGAAGTTCGGGTTCAATGCTGCGTCATTGGTGGACCTTTTTCTGTCTGATCTATCATCAGTTCTTCCCATTTACTCTCTTGTCATTGCTGTTGCTCATTGAAGCAGCGGAAGCAACTACAAGGAATGGAGGATCTGCAGAGAGGTAAGGAGACTGAAGGGTGAAATGGGTTAGTGCTTTGTGCTGTATGTTTTGTGTGTGGGGTGGGGGGAGTAGTGGAGCCAACAGTATTTGTGATAATGTCCAATATATGTTGTTATGCTAATAAATTTTGCTTATGTTACCATAGTTGCAGGAAGGGGGGAGAGGGAGGGGTGTAGAAGAAAGGGAAGCATGTGAGTAAGCGAGAAGCAATGTAGCCTTGTAGGCGGTGTTGTGAGAAAGGTGGTGTTGTGACTATGTAGAACTGTTGCTTATGGGGGTGTTCAAAGGGAAAAGGGTTAAGTTTCTCTTTCAAATTAAGTGGCTTCATTAATAGTCAAACATGTGAATATAATTGAACAAATTCTACTTGAGACTTCTTTGTTTAAAAGTATAAATGTATAATTTACAATAGATACCTGCAAAGGATTTCCAAGAACAATAATGTGAAAAACTTTAGGGTCGTACAACAAAACACATACATACATACAACATAAATATCAAAGATGGGATGGTGTAGAGAGAGTAGAGCCTCTTAACGGCTTGTTTTCCGGGGAAACGTTTGATCTCATTGCGCATTCAAATTTTAATTTTTAAGTTTAACATCGAATATGCTGGAATAAGTTGTAGTCAAGGTTTTAAAGTGTGTGAGGCGTAATGAGGTGTTTCATCTTAGTGAGGGTAAGAGGAAGCCTCGAGGTGTGTGAGGCGTAAGCCTGAAAATGTGTAAGAAGCATGATAAATAAAGCTGTACATAAATATATACATATATGTATTATGTATTACATATCAAAATTATATATATATATATATATATATATATATATATAGAGAGAGAGAGAGAGAGAGAGAGAGAGAGAGACTAGAATACACTCGAGTGTACAGATCGCACGAATACACTCAAGTATTTGCATATTAAGACTATTTTTTGCAAAAAGTAAACCATTGATCTTCACCGTCATACTATAACTAGGCTACATACAAATTTTGAGCCCATTTGGATGAGTGTAAGTCACTCATCCAAGGGCAACAAAATCGACGCGCGAAACTAATTTGAAATGCATAATTTTTGCGATCTTTATAACATGACCTATAAATGTCCAAATGTGCTCAAATTTTGCGTATGAGCTATTCAGAAGATGTTTAAGATCAACGGATTAGATTTTGAAAAAAATATTGCATCATGAAAAACTACTTGAGTGTATTTTGCTCCAAATACACTCGAGTGTATTCTAGCCTGACTCATATATATATATATATATATATATATATTATATCTATGTGTATATATATGCGTGTGTGTCTGTAAACGTGTATACTATAAATACATATAATCAAAAGTGAAGTAAATACAGGTAGTACATAACTTAACAAGGATAAACATGTATTAAAAGCAAAGTTAATAATAAAAGCCACTTCATAAATAAAATAGAACATATGGCAGAACATGAGACATTAATGCCTTTTACCCTTAGATCCTAATATGTAGGAAAAGAAAACTAGGTGAAACATAATTTGGGGTTAGTAGGAACAAGGAACCAACATTAGTTGCAAATGAGATTTGAAATGCACTGACATATTGAATAAAAAATGTGGCATGGATATATATTTAGCAACACTATTATCTAATTAGTGAAGGATAGGGATGGCAAAAAGTAAAAAACCGTTTCCATAGTACCAACCCAACCCGCTCCATTAATTAGAAAAATCAAATGGGAACTCGGTCCGTTTGGTTTGGGTGGATGGTTGATTGGCTTCGGGTGCCCGCGGTGTTCACCAATGCAACCATGCATGACTCTCCTTAACATTCCAATGTACGTCGCTGGAGCCTTCCACATTACGTGGTCGGGCGTAGGCCAAGATCTGGTTACCTGCCTCAGTCCCGTCCCCCCTCCATCGCATAGACGCCTGCCACCTCCACCACATAGGCTAGCTGCCGCTGCCATGCCAGTACCACCGCTACCGCCTTTGTTCTGTCTTCTTGTCTGCTAGACGCCCACCCCTCCACCGCATAGTCGTCGCCCTGCCACCTTCGCCTCTGTCCTCATATTCTGACTGCCCTCCTCCCACCGTCATCGTCATGACAACCATGGGTGACTTGGAACCTTATCTCTGACATTCTCTTCTCCGGCGGACATATGCCGCTCCTGTCGGGCTCCCTGCCCTCGCTGCAAGGGAATTAGGCTCAGGGCGACAACATTGCCGTCCTGAAGCTGGTCAGGACGATCCTCATCCCATGGGTGCTGTCTTGCCGGTCAACAGTTTCAGAAGCTCGCCGGATGTGCCAACAGTATTGCATGCATGAAGACGACGCTGGCGGCAACCACGCCGGCGGGATAGCGTGCGGCGCACCCATGCCGATGAGGTCGACTGTGAGTTATGATGTCAGATCAACATTGGGACTTAGGAGCAAAGGAGTTCACATCCAACAGGAGCAGGCAAGCTTTGGCTGATGGCGGCGTTGGCCATGATAACTTGCCGTCGTAGTGCAGCAGTATCGGCTTTGGCTGACGGAGGCTTTGGCCATGATTACTTGTCGTTGTAGTGCAGCAGCTTCGGCTTTGGCTGACGGCGGCTTTGGCTTCCCATGCCAGTTTATACCATAACTCGCCGCCGCTCCATGCATCTATGTTGCCGTGGACAAGGTCGACGACTAGAATGGCCTCTAAAGTAGCATTGTGGACGCGAACAGACTGATAAAGCTGGAACTAACGTTGTGTGTTTACAGAGATTTTAATGGTGTAGTGACGGAGATCTAACGTTGTGTGTGCTAAGCATCTCGTCAACTTCTGCATTATTTGTGTATCAACAATACAAAAACTACACATCACTTTAAATGCAATGCGTGGAATATGGTTAGTGTGGGTTCCCACTCCCCCGGTCCATACATAACGGATGTCCATGCTCGGGGCCTCGACCGCTGATGGAAGATAAAAAATCTACCAGACACGGATTGGATCGGTTTGGGGGTTGGTTGGTCCATGGTAGGTGGATTTTTTTGCCATCCCTAGTGAAGGATAGTTAAAAACTACATTTATCAGAGAATGATGATAAACTATAGCTCTGAACATATATTTTTTTAATGAAAATGTATGTAATGACATTAGAAGTAGCAAAAGCCAGTGGTTGACATAAGACATCATCATCCATTATTGAGGCTTGTGCCTCAACTAAGCCTCAAAGCCTCACTGCTTTGAGGTGAGCCTCAGACATTTTGAGGCGTAAGCCTCAAATCAGGAGGCGTAAATAGGACAACCTTGCCTCGAGGCGGGTTTTTAAAACATGGTTGTAGCTTGACAATTTTAAACATCCTCCCAATATTGATGTATTATTCAAGATCAATAGTTTTACACCTAAATCCGTCTTCAAATGGAGCAATCTTGTAGACTGTTAGGAACTTTTGATCTGATTATATAGGTAATTAATAATTGATTCAATGCACAAATTTATTAGAAAAGCAAACAACAGAAGAACCAAAATTGTGGGCAAATATTTAAGTTGGGGGTTCACAAATTAGTCTCCTATGTGAATTTGCTTAATTAGTGTTATATGCTAGATATATTATTAGTTAATAGGTTCATGGGCCTAAATGTCTTGGCCCATTATGGTTATCCGCTTCCTTGTACATGCGTCCTCTCCTATATACAAGATGAGAGTTTGCCATCTATTAGTAAGATATACGACACACATCTTATTTTCTACAATTAGTTTAAGAAATAAAGTCCACTAGAATATGTTGGGAGTTGCCGAGGAAATCCTTGCTTTTCTCTTAGTGGTGAGGATTTACTAATGAAGTGGTTCGACCTACTCTTGTGATAGTTGGGGGGGGGGTCCAACCCCCGCTTATAATACACCCTGATGAGGTGACGAGCTAAATCCACCCTCTTGGTGTGAAACTCAGTTGCCAACCAACGAAAGAAAGTTGATCAGGTTTTATTATTGGTAAAGCAATGCAAGAACAAATAAACACTGAGCTACATATCATTCAGTAACTAAACATAAAGATTGGGTACACGTAGGGGACTCCCAAGAGAGGCATTTACAATGAGGAAGCACAATGAAATCAAATAGAACGAGGGAGAGAGGAAAAAAAGATAGAGAAACTCTATCACGAGTGGTGAAGTAGACATCTTCCACTGTCCACCTCGCTCTGTTGGTAAAGAAAGCACCAAAGAATGATCTAGAGATCCTTTGCTCCGTGTAGTCTCTTCTACAACAGGATACGACAGTCAAGTGAAAGAGGCTGGAAGGGGATCCTTCATCCGTCCTAAGAAATATATAGTGCTAAATTTGGATGTGTAAAACCCCAAAATCATTTAAGGACATCAAGTTGGGACATCAAAAATCCAACCAATTTGCTGACCACGGGTGCACCAAATTACCAGATGCATACTGCATCAGCTCTCTCATGTTCTTCCGATCCTTACAGTCAATTGCTGTAGCTGTGGCACCTTCGCAACATGCTGACTATAATCGTTTGGTGCTGGGAGGTGTCTTGGACCTGCAATTGGAGACATGGCAAATTGCAGTTGAGTGATCACTTGCCTGTTGGTTGTCACAGATAGCTAAAATGCGCAAGTAACAACAATGTTAAAAATCTAGAGGGTGGGTGAATAGAGCTTTTTGATAATTTAAAGATAATGAAAACACTCAACCAAAGAAGCAGGAGGAAACTAGGAAGACACTTGTGTTTAGAGTGGTTCCAACCTTTGAATTCAAAGGTTGTCAGTCCTCTACCGAATTGTTTCCAATTGAGATTTTAAAAGTGATTAATTTTATTTACCTTGTAAGGATGTTACAATAAAATACAATCACCTTCCTTGAAGTAGCCTTCATCTAGAAGCAACCTCAACCTCCTTGAAGCAGCCTTCTTTGAAGTAACTCCAAGCCCTTATAACAGCCTTCTCCTCGTAGAAGTAGCTCCACCACCTTGAGATAGCCTTCCATTAGAAGTAGCTTCAACCTCCCTTGAAGCAGCCTTCTTTGAAGTAATCTCAAGCACCTCTTGAAGCAACCTTCTCCATCAAGAAGTAGCTTCAACCAAGCTCCCTCAAGCAGCCTCCACAAACTTGGAGCAGCCAAGGAGCACAAGCTGCTTTAACTTGTGAAAGGGGATTGGAAGAAGGAAGTACAACAATTGAGTATTGCGGTTTGATCCTATATCAAGCGTTTGGATCTACTATCCACTTAAGATGGATGTGGCTATATGTGGTGGCTAGGAGATTGTAGCTATAGGACAACTCTAGTAACACAAGGAAGAAGATAGCAAGTGAATCTTAACTTTGTTGTTCTTAATAGTGAATGCTCAAGTGTAGCTTAGGTAGTTTAGGTGTCCTAAGGCCTCTCCTATTTATATGAATGGTTTGCAAGTACTTATGGACGTTCTAGGGAGTCTATAGAGTGTTCTTAGTGCTTAACTAGCCGTTAGGTGTGCATTAGTTGGCTAGCAATGACTAATTTGTTCGTGCTTAAAAGAACAATCGAGAACCCTGCGAACTGTGTCTCGGTCGAGCTTCTCTTCGACCGAGCCTGGGTTTAAGACAAATGTGTTGCAACGTCTACTTTCAACTCCCAACTCCCAACCACTTGGTCTAACGGTCGCAAGTTTTAGACCGAAGTTTGCGCGGTCTAGAATATTTTCGACTGAATACCGTTTTAGAGCGCAAATGTGTAAGTTATTGAACAATGCTTATAATTTTGACCGAGGTGGTTCTCGTCGACAAAAACTTCGACTGAGTGTGTCTCGGTCGACAAGTTTTTTCGACCGAGGATGTCCCTATTTCAGACTTTTGAATCATCTATTAAGTGTGTTTTAATGAGTGATGGTGACTCTAACTTTGGGGGAAAACCCATCTAAGGGTTATATGTGGATAGGGAAAGAAGATCTAACGCTTGATTTACATGATGTCTAAGTACTTGTACATTATATTTTTGTATAAGTGCTTACATTTGAGTACAATCATGAACATATTTACAATTAAGCGCATTTGATCTTCAATTTGCATTGATCTTCATCTTTCCACTTAGTAGAATTTCCTTATTCATTTAAACCTTGAAATACTCAAATAACATGTTAGATCTACAAGTGTGAAATGTTTGTCATCATCAAAACAAAGGGTATATTAATGTCAAATTTAGCCAACAAAAATGACATTGAAAATAAAATGATTCCAGCTCTCTTCCAGTATTTCAACTTAAAACAAGGATTTTGTACTGGACCATAGCTCCATTGGTGTGGTCTAGTGCAGAACCAGCAGGCTGGCGGTTCCCGCTGCTTTCCTGCCATTGACTGTCTAAATGGTGATGCTTCTCCTAAAAAAATGTGGTCTATACCGAGGACACCCCACCAAATGTCCTGACCCGCGTTCAATTTTAGCTGTTCTCTCCCACCACCTTCACCTCCTCCTAGATGCCCGTTTTCTATTATATATGAAGCTACACAGGTTCAATCACACAATTTTGACTAGGCAGAATCAAATAACTTGGATGCAACATTAAAGACGTCTTTTAACTGTCATGTAAATTTCTGAATTGTGTCCTTACGACACCCTAGCAGACACCCTAGCAGACGATCCCTAAAGTGCTTGATGCATTCAGAATAGAATTAGATAAAAAAATAGGATGTCTGTAATGTTATGTACATGTCAGTGTTCAGCAAATGTTGGACATGGGCACAGCCAAGGGTCTATTTGGTAGGGTGTAACTGGAGGAAGAAGGAAGAATTTAAAAGTATAGATGTTGAGAACACTGGTTTGTTACCACACCGGTTCTATTTGGTTGGGAGGTGTTGGAACTGGTAGATTTTATTTTCCATTGTTTGGTATACAGAAGCTGAAATGAAAAGGCAGCGTCACTTCGTGGCTATTCTGTGTCCTGTCTGTAAATCCCGCGGTCGTTTATCTATGCAATTACTTGTGGGGTCCGCAGCGTCAGCTTTTGCATGATAACAGCTCATGTGCCTGATCCTTGGCTCCAACTACACCCGACCACCCCGTTTTAGGGGTGCTACAAATTCTGGGATTTTAAGGTCTTGGATGGGGTTAATGGGAATTGCATTTCGCTAAACTGCACCCTATGTCATCCTACCAAACAATTTTCTAAAAAAAATTCCTAACATTCCAACAGCATGAATTGAAACAGCATCCTACTAAACAGGGCCTACAGCGCTATCTTCTTTTCAAGAACTCATGTTTTCAGAAAGTCTAAAGTTTGTAGCAGTGGCCTGAAACTTTTTGTTAGGTTTTTTCTTATATGTATAGCATGCTTTGGAAAACCTTAGTTTCTCAAAGGATAGTCAGTTTTACTTTTATCCGAGCTACCTTGATCAACTGCTTGGCAAGTAAAAGCATTAATATCCGAATCAGGTCATGTTATGGAATCCTGACTCCCCAGTTACTTTGTTCACAATGATAACTCCCAATAATCCAAACAGGGGGGGAACTAACCTCAGTGTCACCTTCTATGCAATTAATAGATATTGGCATGTCTATACTTGATTCTTACTATATTACAGCACTAACCCTTAGTTACTGACTTGTGATACAGGCAAATTTTGCTGGCATCAGAGATCATCGTCTTCGTTGGGATAGTACTAAGCTTCCACGTAACCAAAGTCTACACCGTACCCCAATATGTCATATCAGCTCTCATTACATTTGTAGCCGCCGAAGTTCTTGAAGGTAAGTAGGAATTTTTCAATCACGAGGGCCATCACTGATGGGTCAGAAATATTCTTTACGTGATGATCTGTTACGGTGGTGCTGATCTGAAACATTCATTTTCTCCTGTACTCCAGGTGTCAACTTATCACTCCTGTCACAAGTAATGTCATCCCGGCTTGCTCGTGGAACATACAATGGTGGCTTGCTGTCAACAGAGGCGGGAACTCTAGCTAGAGTGGTCGCGGATGCGACAATTACTCTTGCAGGGTATCTGGGTGAAAACGTACTGCTCAACGTCACCTTGCTACCTTCTCTGCTGATTTGCATAGTCTCCTTAGCAGCCACATTTTTTACCTATAATTCCCTCTACTACTGAAAGTCCCAAATATCTTGTCCGGCTCGCTATGGTCTTTTGGCGTTGTAGATAAATTCATAGGCTCATTCATATTTTTGTCTCGGCCCTATTGATAAAATTAGTAGTTACATCACCAGTTATCAATAAATAGAGTTGTAATTGTATAATTGGCAAGTTCAAGGAATGAAACATCGAGTTTGCTAAATGTTGTGATTGCACTTGGAAAACAGAAGGGACACACCGTGTGTGTGGGGGGGGGGGGGGCTGCACCATCAACTTTCTACGATCTTCAAGCTTGCTGGATTGCGGAACAATGCAAATCAAATAAATATTACCGGCGGACAGAGTGCTGCTATTGGCTTCATTCATTCTTAGGTACCCGTTGGCGTCTTAAGCTGCTATTGGCTACATTCATTCTTAGGTTCCCGTTGGCGTCTTAAGCTGCTATTGGCTTCATTCATTCTTAGGTTCCCGTTGGCGTCTTAAGCTGCTATTGGCTACATTCATTCTTAGGTTCCCGTTGGCGTCTTAAGCTGCTATTGGCTACATTCATTCTTAGGTTCCCGTTGACGTCTTAAACATTATGCCCCTTAGGTATGTGAAACTTCAATAGTAGCCTCAGCGTGCCCCTTTAAATGACTGTTGTACCTGAAAGATCCATGCAATTTTAAATACTGTCTATAAGTAGATCTCAGCGACTGAGATGTGACAGAAACACTCCGCCATAATTAATTATGGTACTCATAGATGCTTGTCGGAATTTGAATACTTGAAAGAAGGAAAATATCCCAAGTGCTGCGGCCATTAACTATACCGCCAAATTTCTCTCTCTGATGACTCCATTTACCATTTCATAACATCATCAATATCATTATCCATTTAACACCCGTTTGTTTTACGCCTGAAAAATCTAAAAAGTTTAGGTAGTCCTTGTCATCTGTCTTTTTCCTAGTTTTATCTTCCTCCGGGCCTTACTCTTTTATGTGAGAAAATATCGAAGTCTAATTGAATGGGGAAACCGTCGGCGTTGAGGCTTAAGCCTAGTTGACGCCGAAAATTTGAGATTGTCCATTGTTGTTGTTTTTTTTTTTTTTTTTTTCCTTTTTGTGTGGACAGAAACAGGATCAATGCAGTTGTCAGAAGCTGCCTAATTGATTACTATGTTTGGTAAAGCAATGCGGAAGTTGCCATCCTATTTCACGGCGTCCATTTATATGTACGAGCAAAAAATAAGTGCTAAGCACGTATTATACAAATAAAATAATCTAATACACAAAATACTGAAATAATATCATTTATATACATGTGCTAAAGAGAGCCCAGTTTTTGACTTTGTCCAAAAAATAAATATACTACACGTGTTTGATTAACATTCAGTTAATTCCTTCCAACCTGTAGCGCATATTAAATCTAAATTAAAAATTATTATTTCCTTAATCTTACGATTAATACGACATTGAATAATTTATATAGAAAGAGCAGCTCAATTAACACACACATAATTTACTTTAATTTGGAAGTACAAATTGACTGGATCAATTAATAAACATATAGGGTGCTCGAGTACATAGACACGCCACGCCGGACTAATAACCAGATAAACATGTAATTAGAGTCTATTTTCGGTCTAGTTCATGATTAGTACTAACTACCTACATAATAGTTTATATATATTTTGTTAAGCGAGAACAATTTAATTAACATCGAACTCCCTCCAACATGTAAGATGACACATAGTAGACTGGTTGACACACAATCACATTGTAAAGTATAGAGACTGATTGCCCAGATGTGCACACAATCACCT